>MJUU01066618.1:16053-42574 GCA_002080025.1 Modiolus philippinarum
TCATCTTCTATAGTTTAAGGAATAAAAGATGAAAAATACGAAAATTTAAAAAAATTTGGTGAAAAAAGGGCAATAACTCCTACAAGGGTTTATGGATTTTCTTCAAAATTTCGAGGTGAGTAGACCTTGATATGCTGAACATTTTTGCAATTTACACTTGACCTCTATCTGTTAGACTTTTTGAAATAAAAAATAAAAAACGCAAAAATTTTGAAAATTCAACGGAAAAAGGGCTATAACTCCGAGATGGGTTTTCAGATTTTCTTCAAAATTGCAGGGCAGGTAGCTCTTGCCATGCTGATCATTTTTACCCCCACGTCAGATTTTTTATATCTGTAACGGTTTTCGAGTTATTGGCCAAAAACTGCAATTTACCCCCATGTTCTATTTTTAGCAACGGCGGCCATGTTGTTTGACCTACCGCCTAATCGAACACAATTTTGAGAAGCCATACTCTGGTGATGATTCAGGCCAAGTTTGGTTACATTTGGCCCAGTGGTTTCAGAGGAGAAGATTTTTGAAAATGTTGACAGACGGACGACGGACGCATAGTGATGGCAAAAGCTCACATGGCCTTTTAGGCCAGGTGAGCTAAAAATGAAGTTGCGATGCAGTGACAATCTAAAAGCATTATGACAAACATTGAGTTTTTCAATCAATTTAGAAGGTTTATATTGCGCCAACAACAATCTTTAATTGGCATGCTAAATTGAGCATGTCAGACGGTAGTCCTACATGGGAAGAGCTTTTTGTAGAAGGCCTTTGACGCAACATGCAATATTCAGAAACCTCAACACATGATACGAGTGCATGTCTTGCGCTATGAGTGAGAACCTTTAGGTGAAGTTGACCTTTTTGTCCAAATAAAAGGGGTTTCCGTTATGTTTGACGGTCTTTAGTCGTCAAATGATGTAATTGAATTATACATGGATAGTGCCAGGGGTTAACACTTTGGGTAGACATTTACTTTCTGTTACGGTACATCCGTGATATCTGGCCGACCGAACAGGGTGACAGTGGTATCCTAAAAGATATTACATTTCTTGAAATTTCTCCGGTTTTTGTCGCACTCTGCATTGGGGTTTTGAGCTAACAAGTCAGTCGGTCACATTCTCAAGAAAACAAAATCATCCAAGTTCGAGAGACTATAGCCGTATTGAGACGACTCGTTTAGTTATTAAGGGCCAATATATCCTTCGTACGTTGATAAAATACCTGATACATTGTCTCGTGATGATTTTCAAGAAGATGCCGTCCAGTGAGAAGCCCTAGTGCATTACCAACAGAGAAAAAAGCTCTTTGCTTGCTTGATAATTTAATGGCGGAGAAAACCGATAAAAATTACACGACAGCATATAAATCAGTAAATAGTTTCGTAATTTTTCAATCTATCTACTATATGGTCTGCCCGCTTTTTGACATACTTTATATTTCGTCATCAAACTTGTCCAGTTGGTTCGTTTGGACTTACTTATCAGGTCTTAATAATTATCACTCTCAAATAGACAACACCAAATCGTCCCGCATATGTAAAGTGCCTTAATTTCTAAAACGTCTTAGATTTCCTACGAGGTATACTCGTCTTCCTATAATAATAAAATACCGACCTTACTGTGAATTTAAATTATGCATATGCGCATTTCGACAACTTATGTCTCATCAGTGCAGATAAAATCTAAACGTTTGGAAGACGTTAAAAAACTGACAGAGAACAAATAACCATTATGATCTAAATGTAAGCCAAAATCAGCTTAGGACAGATCTTTGCATGAGGGGGATACTCCTTATTTTTCAATAAAATTTACAAAAATTTAGATATATTTTTCAATAAAATTTACAAAAATTTAGATATTGTCAAGTTCAAGATAGAATCGGCTTTCGGGTCAGATTTGATTTCAACTGGCTTCTAACCTGTTAAAAGATAACTTCACGCACTGAGTTAGAAGATCAACGTGCGAATCTGTCATATTCTCCTCGGCCGTCAACCATCTGTTTTTTTTTTCACCATACTACGTAAGGATAGGTCAAATCACCTTCGACAGTAAGCTCCAGAACGGAAATCATGTCATTTTCAAAACCTCCAACACAAAGTACAGATGATCCATGTGGGAATCTGAATTGTTGTTATATGACCTTCTAACAATTTTCTGTATTATAATACCAAAGGCCAAATCATTTTCAGAACTAAAGAGGCATTTCGGCCCCACTCTTTTTTCGAATAGGAGACGCAATAGAGGCTAGTTTGGCTTAACTATAATATAATAAAACGTTGGGGTAGTTAGGCATTCGATGCTTATCGTGAGATACACAAGACTGAGTCCTGAATTTATACTCGGGATCATACTCGGTTTTTGCAGATACTTTTGGTTAAGGGTTTAGGATTTTCTTGATTATCGATGAACTTAAATTTCATTTCTTGCAGATAAGGGTCAACTTGATACAGTGATGAAAATTTAAACGTAAAATCAATACAAATCCAAGGAAGATATTTTTCTTTCCTTTTAATACCAAAATTCTAAACGATAGTGTTTTTTCCAACCGATTCCACTTCGTGGAATTATTTTGGTAGTACAAATGTAACATATAAAGAAACAGAAACATGTCGTTGTTATCTTTCCAAACAAATTAAATATATTATTTTCAAGTTACATGTACGAATCTTATAAAAGAAAAACTCCGTATTGCTTATAACAGGATAACAGGATCCGAGATGATCATGGTTTAATATTTTATGCCGTCTTTGAAAAATTGAAACTCCAGAGAGGTGAGTTCCTGAATCAGTATCCATTTGGAACAGGGGTTGGACCTATCTGAATTGCATGAACTGTAGTAAATTAACCAAAGAATATTTGTTTGTATGGTGTTTGTGTCCCGTTGATTTCTTTAAATTCCACAGAGCATTGTAGCTTCCGTTGCCGTGAATGCCAGCGATGCCCAGGTGTGCTAAAGAACTCTTAGTATAATTGGTATGGGTGATGATCTGGAATATTCTTCATGCTATTTCATGTCCACGCAAATTTTACTGTCACCATATTCTGCCATTTTTACTGTTTGTTAGTTATATCGGTAGGCGAGAATTATTTGTACATAGTGCTTACAGAGCAACAATCATGAAACAAATATTTGATTAAATATTGAAATAATTAATTTGTTGCGTCTTCCGAAAATAATTGATATATTAATGAAAGAACTAGAAAGACTGTGCACATTCCACAACTTACATGTATTGATATTTTTTTTCTAACTGAACTGAATATGAATATATTTCTTCTTTCGCCGGGCAAGGTAGATTTAGTTGAATAAAGCGTTTTAAATTCCAAGATAACAACAGCAAAATAAGTTCTCTCTTATTTTAAAACTAATTTTAACTTTGCTTTTGGAATACAGTTTTTCGGGCATACAAAATATACAAGAAAAAATTGGAGTCTGTAAACAACAACAGATCGGGGATCGAACTCTATACATAGAACAATAGCATTCAGTCCCAATTTATCTTGGCTACGCCTGAACCTAACCTCAAGTGTAAAAAAACACATCAATGGTGAATAAAAGGATATGGAGTAAATGCACATGAGACAAAGTCTCTACAAATACATGGTAAAAAACAAGCAAAGGAACAACGCTTTTATTGTTGTTCTTCATCTTGAAGTCACCGTGAGGCCTTCAACAATGAGCTTTGCTCATACCTCATAGTAAGTTCAAGACGGCCCCTAGCACCAAGTTTTTAGCTACTGAAGTGATCAGGCTATTAACTTCAAAATTTTCAGATAGTGAGAATTTAAAAATTCAAATCGTGTACCAAGTGCTATTAAGTATAAATATATACTTGGACATTTGGAAAAAAAACACTATTCATTTTTTATTTATCTAAAAAAAGATAATTTTCAATAACTCTTTTTCATTTCGATAAATCTTTTTCGATTTTGATCAAATTTTAAGAGTTTTATTATATAACTTTCTTTAAATATTACAATGTTAGAATCATGTTAGTTTGTACATGGAGGTATAATCATAGATTATACCTCCATTGTTTGTACAAATATACTGATAAAGCCTGGAAAGACAAGGTGCTAATTATTACCACACTACATAGTACTAATTTGTAAAAAGAATACCATCTAAGGACATTGTGTTAATTAAACTATGACCAACCCACCATAAGTGGTATAATTCACAACTTATGAAATCGTCAGACAAACATGACTGTGTTCACACGCTATGTTTCATATATACAAGTACCATTGTTTTACTTGTTTCATTCGATATGGATGTGGATAATTCCGGACATACGTGATATAAATTTTTTTTGAGGAGGTGAAACATTGGGAAATCAATTAATCCTGTTAGAAAGTCTAGAGAATAAAATTTGATTCTTAAAAAAAACTCGATATATTAATATTATGACTAATCCCTTAGCCATTATTTATCTGAATCTAGGGAAAGAAATTCATATTGTATGTATGTAGGTCTTATTTGACATAGCATTACGATATTCATTCACAGGTGATATAGCACCCTTCGAAAAGTGGGGTTTTCTGGCTATTTTTCGCTTTATTTTTCTTTATTATGCCTAACAGCTGCACAAAATTGTTTTCTTTTTCAGAAAATACCTTCTAGATCCCAAAATGTTCATTTCATTTCCGTTTTCAGTCTATTACAATGAATCTGTATTTATATATAAAAGAATAAGTGTACGATTTTTTTTATTTTCATAAGAGTCACAGTACGTGCATGGTCTGACTGAATGTGTCATTTTGGCAGACTGTGCCAGTCATTTGTCTTTGATGTGAAAAAGTCACCCCCAACCCAAAAAAAAAAGACAAGAAAAACAAAAGAAAAGTGCTCCATGTAAAATAAAAAGAAAAAAAAACTATGCAAAAACATGGCAAGAAACACACACATAGCATAAAATAACAGATAATATTATTAGTTAAAACAAATTTATCTGAAAAAAAAACAAAAATGGAATGTGTTTTTCTCATAAAAGAAAGTGAACTTAACAAAACACATGTCCTACTAATAAATGTGCACGAATATTATAGATTCGATTACATGTCAAAAATATTACACTGAAAACACATGGCGTATTCTGTCAGCATAAATAAGCTGAAAACTATGTCGTATTGCAGCGTTTACAAGTTTTGCGAATATAACTATCATACAATGAACCGTATTCAACGTTTTCAGAATAAAGTGGATTCACAGCGGATACATTGTGTATTCTTGCGTATTTTTCTTGTTTCTTGTACGCATGTTTATGCAACTGCGTATTCACGGCGCATTCGAGATGTTCGTATATCACATGTATACGCAGCCAAGTAACCGCAGTATTTCAAAATGTTACGTTTACGCAGGAAATACGCATGGGTGTGATAAATGGATATAAGCAGTTTCACCCTGTGATTGTTAATTTTAGAAGGGAGTTTGTCTCTCCTGCTGTGTGGACTCCGCAAAAAAGATTCCCCGTGAGAGAGACGTATGCTCTATATACATTTCAGTTATGGTGTACTTGTTCCTGAGAGAATTTCTCATATGGATGCACCATCATTCTTTCAAAGTTTTGCCTTTTAAACTTTGTGTTTCTGACCCCCTGTTTATTGTGTCCACGTCTCCATGATTTTATTATGCAAAGTTTTCTTATAATTAGCCCGATGAGTGCCCTGTTGTTGCTTTAATGTTGTGATCGTCTTCTACAAGTATTTTTGTCGGCAAATGGATGACAGCGATTGTAAGAACACTTTGCCAGTTATGTTTATGTTCGTTGACGACCCCGAATCCATGGATCAAAGGACAAAAGACATGGATGTAGCGTCGCTCAGCAATTAGCAATGAATTACGCTCGTACCGGTGATTGGTGCCGTCTTGAACTTACTGTGAGGTATTGGTAATGCTCATTGTTGAAGGCCTTATGGCGACTTCAAGATGAAGAACAACAATAAAAGCGTTGTTCCATTGCTTGGTTTTTTTCATGTATTTGTAGAGATTTTGTCTCATTTGTATTTACTCAATTTCCCTTCATTGTTAACCCTATTTGATACATCGATTGATTGATACACTTCATATCGTTACATTGACAGATCAGCATACTGCCAGTAACAAAACCATCATCCTAACCTTCCATACCATAAACTTTACCTATATATATAGCCCTAGTCCTAATTATTTCTAACAGAACCCATCCTTTACCCTGACTCTAACCCTAACCCCCACCTAACCCTAAACCTACTCTGAATGAGTTGGGCGCACATATTCGCCGCTATTTATTCGGGAGATTGCGTGTGAATTTATGTCCAAAATGAAAACACCTTGAAATCGAAAAAAATTACAAAGATTAATACATCACAAACTGTGACTAATATCGAGACTCACAATTTCGACATAAATGTGAACAAAATGAAATTTCGAGAAATATCAGTTCTATGTACAGTTTGGATTACAGACAATGTTTTAGCTAATATATTTTTAACAACTAATTTTTATTATTTCGATCAGAAAAATGCGTTTGAATTAATAAATATTCAAGTGTGTTCACGCCTCATTGACATATTCCCATTTTCTCTCATTTCTAATCCATATTATTCCAATAAAAAAGACTATTTTCGTTTACAGTTGAAAACAACAAAGGCTATCAAGTATTCAGAATTCATTTAATCAGTTTAGTGGACTGAAGTTAGCAACTTCAAACATAAGCCGATGGAAGATATCTCCATTCTCAAAACCAAAACGGTATCGATACACCAATATTGAAGGTAATTTGTCTAGCAATATTCCTTTCATTTTTTTTAATTCTTCCCCAAAGTCCCTCTTTATAGTTGGTACAGCACCCATCATCACTTTTGAATTGAACGCTTTGATTGACAGTTGAATGTTCATAGCCTTCATTTTCAATGTTGTTGTAGGTTGCCCATTATCTGAACAGATGGTTGTGATATGCTTGACATATTTCTAAATAATAGGCATCCCTCTTATCAACAAACTGTTAAACACTATTTCTCGTCCCACGTTCCACCATGCTGAATACCCAATACTTCTGATTACCACTTTCGCGATTGTATTTTCTTTTCTTCCCAAATACACTTTCATCAATCTCCACTATGGAAGAACTTTCTCCGTTCTTTATAGCAGTTGGATTTCTAAGTTGTCTAGAAGAACACGCGTCCCTTGATATACTGTACCAATCAATGATAGTTTTTCATCAATTTCAGGCATAAGATTCTGCATTTATATTTGAAAATCCAGTCCAAAAGCGTAAATAATCTGCATCACTAATGTTAGTGGTAGTCAACTTTTCTGAAATAAAATTATTACCATATAAGAAAAATATTTGAGGGTAAAAACTTTTAAAACATAATTATATTCTACAGTGGATATTATAATGATAGTTCTGACGTTTTGATGAAATGTGTAGACTCCTCTCCTTTTTCCCATATAACAGCATGTCAAATAGTTTGCCAGAGAAACCCGACTAAATTTTGAGAAAATGACATAACTTTCAAGACTTCCAAAATTCTATCCAAAGCGTATCCACCGAAAGCCTAGGAACTAGGCATTTTAGTCAAATTTGTAATTGTAAAGTATCTTAAAATCAAACGCATGAACCTTTTTTTTTCTTTTTTTGTTTTCTACTTATTCAGAAATATACCCATTAAATACTCACTACTTTCATACATATGCGAGAACTACCTTAATGGCACAAAAATGTTATCCTATTTTTGATCCGACAAATTCCAAAAAAAAAAGCAGCTGTTCATGTAACTTTAGGGCATGTCGTTATATCTAATATAGCCCTATCAGTCGGTCCCTGGCTGATATTACAATAACTTAACACACACATCTTCACTTGGCTATTGGATAAAACATTTTTGAGCACTTCAAAACATTTTTGAATATAGACTGATAATTTATGTTAGCTAACATTGTAAGAGTTTTCATCTAAAATACGACAGGAATACTACTAAGCGCAACTTGTATGATACAGAAAGTTGTATCACAACACTGTGGTGATAAAAGAATGGCGCGACGTCGCGCGTGTATCTACGTCAACAAAAACAAAACGTCACGTCAAGCATCAAGTAGTTCCTTGGTTAAAATTGAAAATAATGTAACATAAAATGAATAAAACTTTTTTTAGTATTTATTTTTTTTTGTAGAATGTTAGATAAACAAATTATAAATAGAGATGTGATGGTACAACATACGGATTGACTCACTGATAGTGTGACGGGTGCCGCTAGCGGAGCAGGACATGCTTACCCTTCCGGAGCACCTGATGTCACTCCCGGTTTTCATGGGAGTTCACACTATGAGTGCCTTAGTTCTTAATGTTATCTTTTTATTTCCGTGCATTGTAGCTGTCTCACGTCCTAGTTTTGTCTTTGTTTTATCTGTTACCGTTTTTGCCATGTCTTTGGACTTCGATTTTTGTAGGCATCGCTTCCCTTGTTCCTTCGGTATTCTACTGCCGTTGTTCCTGTATTAGGTAAAGTCGGTTGAATGAGCTGTATCACTACGAGTCGCGTCTTTATGGTATATGTGTTCATCTTGGCAAGAAAGTAACCATATCAGTTGACCAGTGCTACAATGTATTAAGATTTTTAAAATTTTAACACAAGTGGATTTATAGTGTTGCGCTCGATCGTTATATGTATCAAATGTGCATCGAAAAGCGTTTTCACATTGCCTTAATTTACTTTTGGGGTCCTTATCATAAACATTATTCTAACTCTTACCATATCTCAAACCGTATACCTAACTCATAGCATTAACCAAAACCCTAACAAAGTAACTGATGTAAATACGAAAAAAATTAACCGCACTATAGTGGGACCCCAAAAGTAAACTGCCGGATTATATGTGCGTCTGAATGCACCATAAAACAACTAATATGCTATTAGATATCAGAAGACAGTGTCAAAAATTACTTTCAATTTGACATGCCTTTTGTCAGTCTGATCAGAGCAAAAAACCAAGTCTTAAAACAAATGCTCTATGAATGTTGACATTTATTCGCATAAATAGTTATGTGAAAGTAGTATACTTAATTTTTGTTTAAGTATCAGTAGTGCCGTCATAAATAATGTAAATCAAGGTAGACGTAAAGTGGAACTGGCATTTTTCCTTCGCCATACGTATTGTTTTTTATCGATGCCGAGTGAGTTTCTAAAAAGGGTTTGACGTCTGTCTGAAACATAGCATGTTTTACGAAAGATATGGAATAAATGAATATGAGACCATAACAAAATTCCCACTGCAATTAATTTTGATGGGCTGTATGGCCATACATGTATAATTGTAAAAAAGAGCGAACGTAATAGATGTCCCGCCAGTCCCTGCTTGGTTCCTAAAACTGATCAAAATATAAAACAGGACAAATTAGAAAAACAAAACATGCCCAATATATACCATGAAATTGGGGTCAAAGACAGAAGTCATATAGTCAGCTGTCATGTACTACCTAATACCAACATCCATACAAAATGACCTTTAATATCACTAACCTACAAGTAATAGATACTGATTTCAAAAGACCGTGATCTAATATAAAAAAAATACCATGTTCACTAGACCATGAAATTGAGGTCAGTCAGAAAATGAATATGGCAAATAATCATGTACTACTCAAGGGCGATCAAAATGCAAAATATTACTTCCCTACCACAGTTATCGAGACACTGGCTTAATCTGATATTTTATCCATGTTCACTAGACCATGAAAATTGAGGTGAAGGTCAAAAGCCATACTAAAATGTAGCTTACACGAAAAAGACTGACTTAATTTTTAGAACAAGAAGGGAAACGGGGAATATGTCAAAGAGACAACGTCCCGAAGGGTAGTAATAACAACTCAAAGCCACCATAAGATCTTCAATGAATGGTGAGGAAACCCCACACCCAACGGCAGGTTGGAGTCGGTCCCTAAATAAAGAGTAATGAAGTTCAGCGAAATAAACATCATCCTAGACTCCTATAGACATTAGGTAAACTAACTAGGAAACAGACAAGACACACAAAGGCTTAATAAATATCCTGACATAGGACAAGCACAAACCATTCATGATGTGGCGAGGTTAAACTAGTTTTATTGGGCCTTGAACCTTCCCCTAAAAGCCACTTGAACCTTCCCCCAAAAGCCAGTGTGATAAATAAAAAAACAATGGTAACAACAGTAAAATTCAGTTGGCAACAGGACTGAGTCAATTATTAAAAATGAAACTAAAGAACTAAATATATGGACAAAAACATGAAATCATTGTATTTTTGTCGGAACTTATTGACAGATGCACAACGACCTTTGATGTTTTCTACTCGTGAATTGTATTTTATTTTGTTTCAAAATACCTTTGCATCATCTATCATTTTTTTCCACGGCTAGTAAGTGACTTGAACAACAAAGGCGTTTCCATTTCACACAGCGTTACTTTTGTATCATATTTACAAGAAGTTAACAGGAATAAAAGAAACTTAAATCTTTTGTGTTTTCTTCTCTCGATATTGTATTTGGTCTACACCCACAAGTACAAAAATATACTAGAAGCTCAGACACTGAGCCTGTATCGCTCACCTGACAAAATGCTGAACAGCAGGATTTTTCGATGTTCTGTATGTTGGCCATGTTTTTTATGTGAATTTCCCATAGGGCCAAAATAAACTTTGTTCTGTGCTGGCGGCCATGTTTTTCATTGGATCAGAACAAAATGAGCAATCTTTGTTAAGGACCTTCAGTTCATCATTCCTTTAAAGTTTGGTTGAATTTGCTTCATCGGTTTCAGAGGAGAAGAAGAAAATGTAAATTTTCCCATAGGGTCCAATGTTAAATCTTAGTTCCGGGCTGGGAGCATGTATTTTATTGGATGGAAACGAAATGAGCAACCATTGTAAAGGACCTTTAGTTCATCATTCCTGTAAAGTTTGGTTGCATTTGCTTCAGTGGTTTCAGAGGAGAGGAAGAAAATGTGAATTTTTCCATAGGGTCCAATGTTAAACCTAAGTTCCGCGCTGATGGCCATGTTTTTTATCGGATCGGAACAAAATGAGCAATCATTGCAAAGGACCTTCCATACATCATTCCTGTAAAGTTTGGTTGAATTTGCTTCAACTGTTTCAGAGCAGAAGATGAAAATGTGATTTTCCCATAGGGTCCAATGTTAAACCATGTTCCGTGCTGGCGGCCATGTTTTTTGTCGGATCGGAACGAAATGAGCAGTCATTGTTAAGGACCTTTAGTACATCATTCCTGTAAAATGTGGTTGAATTTGCTTCAGTGGTTTTAGAGCAGAAGATGAAAATGTGATTTTTCCCATAGGGTCCGATGTTTAACCTAAGTTTCGCGCTGGCGGCCATGTATTTTGTCAGATCGGAACAAAATGAGCAATCATTGTAAAGGACCTTCCATGCATCATTCCTGTAAAGTTTGGTTGAATTTGCTTCAGTGGTTTCAGAGGAGAAGATGAAAATGTGAATGTCCCATAGGGCCAATGTAAGACTATGTTCCGTGCTGGCAGCCATGTTTTTTGTCGGATCGGAAGGAAATGAGCAATCATTGTTAAAGACATTTAGTACATCATTCCTATAAAGTTTGGTTGAATTTGCTTCAGTGGTTTCAGAGGAGAGGAAGAAAATGTGAATTTTTCCATAGGGTCCAATGTTAAACCCAAGTTCCGCGCTGATGGCCATGTTTTTTATCGGATCGGAACAAAATGAGCAATCATTGCAAAGGACCTTCCATACATCATTCCTGTAAAGTTTGGTTGAATTTGCTTCACATGTTTCAGAGCAGAAGATGAAAATGTGATTTTCCCATAGGGTCCAATGTTAAACCATGTTCCGTGCTGGCGGCCATGTTTTTTGTCGGATCGGAACGAAATGAGCAATCATTGTTAAGGACCTTTAGTACATCATTCCTGTAAAATGTGGTTGAATTTGCTTCAGTGGTTTTCGAGCAGAAGATGAAAATGTGATTTTTCCCATAGGGTCCGATGTTAAACCTAAGTTTCGCGCTGGCGGCCATGTATTTTGTCGGATCGGAACAAAATGAGCAATCATTGTAAAGGACCTTTCATGCATCATTCCTGTAAAGTTTGGTTGAAATTGCTTCAGTGGTTTCAGAGGAGAAGATGAAAATGTGAATTTCCCTTAGGGCCAATGTTAAACTATGTTCCGTTGGTTGAAATTGCTTCAGTGGTTTCAGAGGAGAAGATGAAAATGTGAATTTCCCTTAGGGCCAATGTTAAACTATGTTCCGTGCTGGCAGCTATGTTTTTTTGTCGGATCGGAAGGAAATGAGCAATCATTGTTAAGGACCTTTAGTACATCATTCCTATAGTTTGGTTGAATTTGCTTTAGTGGTTTCAGAGCAGAAGATGAAAATGTGATTTTTCCCATAGGGTCCAATGTTAAACCTAAGTTCCGCACTGGCGGCCATGTTTTTTGTCGGATCGGAACAAAATGAGCAATCTTTGTAAAGGACCTTCCATACATCATTCCTGTAAAGTTTGGTTGAATTTGCTTCAGTAGTTTCAGAGGAGAAGATGAAAATGAGAAAAAAGTTTAACGGACGGACGACGGACGCCAAGTGATGGCAATAGCTCACACTGACCCGAGCTAATAAAGAGGTCAGAAAAACTGCAAAAAGTAGATCGGCGACAACTTCTGATATACGAGTCATCATAAAAGTGCATTGTAACCGTGAAATCTACGATTGACGCAATGGGGTATTGAAATAATGTACTGTTGTTGCTTCAAGTTTGAGCAGGCCATGTGGTGCTGTAAGAAAAAACTAGAGGCTCTCAAGAGCCTGTAGCTCACCTGGTCTGAAGCTAGCATAGACAATAACATCAATGATAAAAAACCTAGATGTAATATAGCCCACTTTGTCAGAGGAGATGATCTTTGAATGTGTTTTTCCACAAGGTCCAATATTGAACTATGCTGCCCTCTTGCGGCCATGTTGGATCTGATGGGAACTTGCCGGTCACATTTTTTTTTCAAAGGGGACCAATTAAGGACAATTGTGACATAGTATGGTTCTAATTGGCCAAGAAGTCTCAGAGGAGAAGAACTTTGAATTTGCTTTCACATAGGGTCCAATGTTAAACTAAGTTCCCCACTGGCGGCCATCTTTGATGAGGTTCATTACTTCCATCATGAAGATAAAATGTAGTCCTTGACATACTTAACATGTTTGGTTCAAATCTTAACCTCTATCTCAAATCTTTATTGAAATACAAGGCAAAATGTATAAATTTACCAAAAATTGACCAATAAAGGGCAATAACACCTCTATACGTATTCAATTTTCTTCAAAATTTCGAGGTCAGTAAATCTTGATTTGCTGAACATTTTTGCAATTTAAAGTTGACCTTTATCTGTTAAAGTTTTTTTTTTTTTTGATAAGAAATGAAAATATCTTTTTTAAAATTTTAGAGGTAAAGGGCAATAACTCCAAAATGGGTTATCAGATTTTCTTCAAAATTGCAAGGCAGGTAGATCTTGTCATGCTGATCATTTTTAACCTGTCAAATTTGTAATGTCTGTAATGGTTTTTGAGTTGGTTTTTTGCAACAAAAAAACAATTTACCCCTATACGCTTTTTTTAGAAACAGCAGCCATGTTCTTTGGTCCTTGGATTAATCGAACACAATTTTAAATCTAGAAACTCTGGAAATGATTCAGGCCAAGTTTGGTTAAAATTTGCCGAGTGGTTTTAGAAGAGAAGATTTAAAAAAAAAGTTTACGACGGACGGACGCTAAGTGATGGCAATAGCTCACATGGCCGTTTAAACCGTATGAGCTAAAAACGTTTTGTCACTTCAAAACTCTAGTCTCTATTGTCTCCATCACAAACGGACACATTGAGAAGTGCCGTGCAAATAAATGACTTACTTGCCCACGCCTCGTCAATAAAACTACAGTGAGGTCTACTGTTAATGGTCGCACCTTTTCTTTACAATTTGACAATGATATTGACTGAAAAACTCATAATGTTGAATATTTACGTAAATGAAATAAACCTAACTGTGTAATTCAATGTGTCGTTGAAACTGGTCGGTATCTTTCTAAACGGACCCAGGAACATCTGTATCGTTTTCATAGACCTAATAAGTATAAAAGTATAATATATCAGAATCTTAAAAAGCACAACCATATTACAGTTGAACCTTTGGAAGTCGTTACTAAACAGCCAGGACAATCTCACTCAAAATTCAATAAAGCCAGAAAAATAGCAGAACTAAATTGGATTAAGAACCTGCAAACTGTCTATCCTTTAGGTCTTAATGACAATATAATGGGTATTGGTAATATTTCTAAAACCAATTCTGTAAATATTTTGGATATTATTTCTAAACCTCTATGTAACAAGCGATCTCATCGACGTAGAATTAATCGTAATAAACGTAGATTATATTCTGTCAACACCACTGTTGCAGATCTAATTAACATTTCTAAAAATAATGGTCGACATCAACTTTTAAGTAAATTATGTTCCATACCTGCCACCAAATTAAACAATATCCTTGATGAATGCGAAACTATTTCGTACCTTAGTCCTAAATACGAAACTGCAAAGATAATAATTGCGTTCTGCTATTTTAAGCTTTTTCCTAAAATCGATCGTCCTGACCAACATCAAAAACATTTCCTAAAGATAAAATACATCGACAAAAGAATAGATTTTATAAATATTGCTGGCATTCTAAATGATCACTCGGTTCAAGAAAAAATTCCTGGCTATTTCGAAAATACAGAACTTCCCATCATTTGTTACGTATACAAGAAACCCAGCCGGCAGTACGTCTTCAATTACAGTAAAGTTTGTAAAGATATATACATTAACAATTCTGTGCCTGATACATGAAATTGCAACAATTCAAAATACGCTTATGCTCCTAGCTCCCATGTCATCACAGGAGATCTCAACATCTTGCAGGACAAAGAGCTTATTAATTTCTTAAAGATAGGTCCAAAATATAAGCCACCTTCTAAAATTAATTGGAAAGATTGTCGTAATACAATCCACGACTCATTTAAGACTTATTGTAAAAATTGGGTTAAACGTGAACACGTTGACAAAAAATCTTTGGATTCTTTCCTTAATGCTATTATGAAAATTGTTGATATACGAATTAAACAGTTTGAACAACATTTCCGCCATGACAACAAAAATAAACCAACCGTTTCTCTCATCCAAATGAAACTTAAAGAATTTGGAAAGGAATTTGTTTTTGTCCCAACTGATAAGACTGCTAATAACATCATCATAGTTTGTCGTAAACATTATATAGAAAAACTCCAAAAAGAAATTACCAGTTCACATACTTTTCAATTAACCCAATTAACGGAAAGTGAAATTACAAACATACATTTTCTAACAGCCACATCTTTACAGGCTAAACCTGATAGTAAAACAGTTCCAACTATGTACTGGGTTCCTAAACTCCACAAAACGCCATATAAATCTAGATTCATTTTGTCATTTAGTCACTGTTCCACAACTAAAGTTTCTATTATACTCACTAATACTGTGACTGCTATTAAAAACCTGGTTATAAATTTCTGTAACAAAGTATATGAAAACAGTGGTGTCAATCATTTTTGGAGTGTAAAAAATTCATTGGAAGTTCTCGATAAATTGAATGCTTATAATGCCCCTTTTGAATCCCTTGAAAGTTTTGATTTCTCTACCCTCTATACTACCTTACCACATAATCTTATAAAGGAAAACTTCAGACGTCTTTTTCAATGGGCATTCAAAAAATTCGATTGTGAATATATACACCCAATGTATGTTCTAATTCCTTTAAAACACATTTTAGTAATACAAAACAAAAGAACTCAATTAATTGGACTTGTTTTGATATGATTTCAGCACTTGAATTTGTACTTGACAATATATGCATTCGTTTCGGTAACTGTATTTATCGCCAGGTCATAGGAAGTCCTATGGGTACCAATTGTGCACCACTTATAGCGGACCTCTTTTCGTACTGCTACGAATCTCAGTTTATGACCAAAGACCCATCTAAACAGCATTTAATTGAAAAGTTTAACAATACTTTCCGATATTTGGATGATATTTTAACTTTAAATAATGACGACTTCAATGCGTATTATAAGGACATCTACCCTAAAGAACTTACTTTGAATAAAACCAATTCTGATAATCAGCATTGTCCGTTCTTAGACATCAATTTTGATATAATGAATGGTAAATTAAATACTAAAATTTATGATAAAAGAGACGATTTTTCTTTTCCCATAGTTAATTATTCATTTCTAGATGGCGATGTTCCATAAGCGCCATCATATGGTGTTTACATATCTCAACTTGTTCGATTTGCTCGAGTATGTAATAACGTTTGCGATTTTAATGAACGGAATCTCTTCATAACTGAAAAACTATTACATCAGGGTTTTCGTTATCACAAACTAGTTAAAACCTTTACTAAATTTTATCATCGATATAAAGACTTAGTTCATAAATACAATGCAACCTGTAAACATCTAATCAAGGCTGGTATTTCACATCCCTTATTTTACGGTAATGTTATACATAAGAGTAAAAAATACTTAAACTCGCCCAACAAACTTATAAAACCTTTAAATCGTCTATTTCATAAGGGTTATAATTACGGTGTTGTCGTCAAGTCATAACGTATGGCCTTCTTTGGTATTAACATTGATTTTTTGATAGGGTCTTTGCATTTTTACTAAACACATTCTAAATTTCTAAAATCTGTATTGCATGGACACGGGTTATGTATTCCGGTATATGCATGAAATCATTATCCTAAACTCCTCACAGGAAGGGATCTTGGTGGAAGCTGTATACTGGGGGTACATAACTTTGTCAGTTGGTAATGGGTCTGGAGCTGGCATGTCAGTTAACTGCTAGTAGTCTCCTGTAATTTCATGTTTATGTCCGTATATTTAGTTCTTTCAGTTCCATTTTTCACAATTGACTCAGTCCTGTTGCCAACTGAATTTTACTGTTGTTACGATTGTTTTTTGATTTATTACATTGGCTGTAGGGGGAAGGTTTGGGCCCAATAAAACTAGTTTAACACCGCCGCAGCAGGGTTGCGCTTGTCCTAAGTCAGGAAATTTAATAAGCCTCTGTGTGTCTTGTCTTTTTTCTAGTTAGTTTACTTTATGTCTATAGGAGTCTAGGATGATGTTTATTTCGCTGAACTTGATTACTCTTTATTCAGGGGCCGACTCCGACCTACCGTTGGGTGTGGGGTTTTCTCACCGTTCATTGAAGATCTTATGGTGGCTTTGAGTTGTTATTACTCCCCTTTGGGTCGTTGTCTCTTTGACACATTCCCCGTTTCCCTTCTTTTTTCTACAGATGAACGTGACATATTCCATTGTGTTTTGATTGTTCATGCCTTTGAAAAATATAGACTGCAATCGATTGTGTTGGTCCAATTAAAATTGGTTGTATTAAAAAGGTCGATTCAAGGAGACGCACTGTGAATAATGTTAATCACGTTTAATATTTGGATTGGGACCTATGTAAATAGTGACTTTCAGTGCTACATATAATTTTTTAATGTAAATGATGGATTTTATTTACTGATCTTCAATACTGGAGGCGAAGAAACATACATGTAAACAAACATATATATATTTGTTCCACCTGACAAAAGTCCAATTCTTTGATTGATTGATGTATACGCCAACTTCAGCAATATTTCAGCTATATTGTGGCGAGAACTGATAAATGTACTGAACAATTGTAATAAATATATAAAATACAATATAAAACCATTATAGCTTTATAAAGCTTTATAGTAAAAAATAGTGTAAAATATAAAAAGCATAATACAAGGAATGTCAGTTTAACTGTTACAATATAATAACGTTAAAACAAATACATTGAAATCTTACTAAATAAATTGGTTACTTTTAAATATTGAACGATTTTGTCGCCAGCGACATTTGTAAATAGGTCTTTAAGACAATCAGCAGAATAAAAATCACGCCTGATATCGGCAACATCTACACATTCAATTAAAACATGTTGAATTGTATAAGGGTAATTGCA
Source organism: Modiolus philippinarum (assembly GCA_002080025.1). NCBI lineage: Eukaryota > Metazoa > Mollusca > Bivalvia > Mytilida > Modiolidae > Modiolus > Modiolus philippinarum. The sequence goes on from MJUU01066618.1 coordinate 34,100, forward strand.
TGGAATACATTCGGTTCTGACATCACTGTTGAGAATGAATAGTATGTCCAATAAGACATCTGGTCAACACCACCTGTTCCCTACGGTTTTTACCGCAGGAACCGACTTGTTTACCGACGACTGACTGTATTCCATGCAGTTTGTTTATTTGCAGAAAGTTCCATAAAAAAATATTAAAAACTTTGGCATCATATTTCTTCCTTTTTGAACAAATATTATACAATTACTGTCTTTTGTTGAGGTAAATGTGAAGAGTTATCACTCACACATGTACCGAAACAAAAGACAGTTATTGTTTTATTCTATATTTCAAAAAAAGTGATATTCACAGAGTATTCATAAAGTGAACATAAAAAAAAACAATACAAAAACACAAAAAATGATATTTGTAAACAAGAACCAATTTAAAAAAAAAAAACAAACAAACAAACAAAAAACAATGAACGAAGATCATTATATACATGTATCCCATAATACTATTTATAAAATAGTTGATGTTGATAAGGCCATATTTATGGATCATTGGTGCTGTGGCTAATCGCAACTTATAATTGAAGACCGTACGGTGACCCCTAGATGCTTTGTTTTGGGTCGTTTTAACCGGGATATGGGATGTTGTCTCCTTGATATTTACCCCGATGGGAATGGTTTTCCCATTGAAAAATTAATATTTGAAAGTTGTGGAAACATTCCATATTGAGGCACGGATTATTCGATTTTCAGGTGGAGAGGCTGGGATTTAAAAAAAACTATATTTTCTACCCCCGATTTTTGCCAAAATAAAAATTATCTGAGAAGCACCAGGGTTGAAAATGATAATGCCTTCATCCTGTCATTAGGAAAAAAGCCTGGCCCAACAAAATTTCCTGGCACAGTGAAGCAGGAGCAAAAAAAAAAATCCTTGCTCGGGTACAAATCTAAGCATCCCCCCACCCGGCGGGTACCTTAAAATTTCACCCATATGTCAGAAAGACAAAAAATATACCCCCCCAAATATAATTTGGAAGTATATCCCAAACAAATACTTATTATAATAATAAACCCCAAACAATACCTTCCACCATTTTAATTCCCCCCAAAATACCAACGAATTTTGATTTTCTGTCATTTGTTTTTATTGATCAAATTTTCATTGGTCAGCCTGTGCAATTCTATGTAAGACAAATACAACCATTCCTAGGATTGTTACTAAGCTGCCAAAGCACAATAAATTGGTGAAGGGTCCATCAAACAATAGGGATACGTGGAAGCTTGGAGCTATATTGTATACAAAATAAGCCAAATATTTTTATGCATGTGCATGGTCAATCTTTTTCAGAAATCTCATGTACCCCATAAAAATACCAACAATATATGAAACACCCCCAAAAATACCACCATATTATTGCAACCCCCCAAAAATACTAACATTTTTTGCGACCCCAAAAAAATAGCAAAATCTAAAGTTTTTACCCCCAAAAATAGTCCAAGCCTATGTATAGAAAATTTTTGGTAGTACCCCATCCCCCCCCCCCCTCCTTGGGCCCTCCTCTCTGAAATCAAATGGTCCGTGCCTTATTCAGAGTGAAGAATGTATTTGTAATTGTTCCAGACCATACGCGTATTTGGACCGTACGCGCACGGTCCGGACCGTATGCGTATACTCATATGGTCCGACCGTACGCGGTCTGACCATACGCGTACGGTCGGACCGTATGAGTATACTTGTACGGTCTGCTATGAGCTGGACCATACGCGTATATTTAGACCGTATGAGTACAAAGAAAAAGACAAAACATACGTTATTCAAACATGGAAGTAAGTTTCAATCAAAACTGATCTACTAAAAACCACTGAAAACCGTATAAATTATAAGGTCCTAATAAAACTAATAAATTACTTATAAAACTGAAATAAAATTATAAAAGCAGGGATAAAAAAATATTTTCACATTTTTCAAACAGGTGATACATAAATTTCATTTTTACATGAATAAGTTTTGTTCGTGGACAGGGAGTAGTCCTTTTTTGGAACACTGTGTATTTTCCGCTGTTATATTTATTCAGTCGTCCCTTTGCGAAATTTTGTGATTTGCACCCTTTTTGGGGGGTAAATGGGGAAAATGTTCCTTAGAGGTGTTATTCATGATTTTTTCTCAGGATTTTCAGACAAAAAGACCAATAAAAAATCCATTTATTTTCACCAATCGAATTTCAAAAATATTTGATTCCAATTTCGGTAATTTCCTGAAAGTGTCAAAGACCACATATTTTTTGGAATTCTACCTAGCAATCAAATTGTTAGCATTTGTTTTGATAAGGTCAATCATTTTCACCAATTGGATTTCCAAAATAATTGATTCCACATTTGGTAAATTTCCTGAAATTGTCCAAGACCATTAATTTTTGGAATTCTACATTGAAACCATAGTTAAAAAAATTGTTAGAATTAGAAGAAACATTTCATCAATTTGATTTCCAAAATATATGATTCCAAGTTTCGTAAAATTCCTGGAAGTCTCAAAGACTACTTATTTTTTGGAATTCTGCCTAACAACCATATATTCTTTTATTCCTTATGGTAAAAATAGTGACTGCCAGTAGATTTATTTCAAAAATGTTAAGAAAAATTATACCCAGGGTCTATAGCTGTTTCCTGTGTCAAATAGGGGGTGCGGAGATAACTGTCGTTTCCGACAGCCATTATTCTAGTTTTTAAAGGAAACACTTATTTTTTTTTATTATTTTGTCTCAAATAACGCTCAATTAATAAATCATTTTTAAAAAGTCATCTCCAAAACTAATTACAGTAAAGTAAATTATTATATTTTTCTTTATTTTCTTTAAAAATAACGATTTTTACAAAATATTATTTGTTTTCAAACATAAGAGCTTAATTCATTAAATAATATTGTATGCGGTATATTGATTTATTGTAATATTATACCAGGAACACGCAAGACTTTGAAATAGCCAGACCATACATGTACGCGTACGGTCCGACCGTATAGGTATTTCGAAAAAATACTCGTGTGGTCCGGACCGTATGCGTACGGTCCAAATACGCGTATGGTCTGGAACATAATCACATGTAGATAATAAATTCCCTATTTGTGAATCTCCCAGTAAGTTGAATTCAATAGAATTGTAGGATTTATATGTTCGTCTGGTACGATGCCAGACATTTGTTGTTGTGAAACTAGGAAGTACCGTCATTGGTTGATTAAAATAACTAGAACACGTGACTATCGCCGGCAGTGATTATCACTTCTGACCGGTGAATACCGCTTTTTATTCAATAGAAGCGATTTCATTGAAATTTGTAGTGAATTAAACTTTCTAACTTATAAACATAGAATTATATATAACATATATATATAACGGGGTCATACCCCGCAAGCCGTTGAAACAGATATTATAATATTTGCTCTAATGGAATACATTTTATGTAATATTTATTCCTTTGGAACAAATCTCATGGTGGAACTTATATTCTGCTACATACAGACCACCTGATGTCGCTCTCTTTTTTATGGAAGGTCACACTGTCAGTGCTTTAGTTCTTCATGTTGTCTTGTTAAATTTTATTTTTGTCTACGCTTTGATTAATTGATTGATTGAAAATTGTTTAACGTCTAATGAGCAATATTTCAGCTATATCAAGACGAGACCAAGTTTGTTAATAAATAAACACTTTGGGGTATGGAAAGGGTCATGGGACGGGAAATTCTGACTGCCACTGGAAAAGTAGGGTGAATCGAAAGGGGTGGGGAATTTAGCCTTGTAGCCGATCACCTACGGACCACTCAAAAAAGAGCTTGCTAGATGGGTTCTTTAACGTGCCGGAAGCGTGGCATTTCTTCCAACACGTTGACCTGAGTTTACATCCCATCCGAAAGATGGGTTGTGTATTTATTCATCCGGCACAACCACGGAATGGGTTCTATTTCTATATCCCGGGGTTCCCTCGGGGTCAGCCCCGTTTAGGAGGGGTCATACCCTTCGAGCCGGAGATACTAGGTCATATTTTTATATCCCGGGGTTCCCTCGGGGTTCTACGTTTCAACCTTGCATATCTAAATTTATGTAAATTCTGTTGAAAACGAAGGTGTATCTCTCTCATGCCAAGCTCTGTCCTTACCGGATTTTGGCTTTACATTTAGATCATATTGGTTAATTATTCTCTATCAGTTTTTGAAGATCTTTCGGTTTATGGTCTTCCAAACGTTTGATTTTAACTGCACTGAAGAGACATAAGTTGTCGAAATGTGCATATGGAGAAAATAAATTCCCAGTAATTTCAGTATTTAGTTATACGTTATGTCTGTGGTGCCGATCTGTCTTTGTCCATGTTTCAATACTTAAATTATTACCAAAACTTTTCAAAATTTAACCTTGGTACTGTATGAGGGTTAGAGAAGAAACACGTAATTGGTTTTGGTTCAGGGTTAGCGAATGACATTCGCCAATCGGCTACTTAACAGATTTTTCAACAACATATAAGCCTCACTAATCGTGTGACGGGTGCTGTTAACAGAGCAGGACATGCTTACCTTTCCGGAGCACCTGATGTCACTCTGTTTCACTTGAGTTCACACTGTGAATGCCTTTGTCTTGAATGTTGTGACTTCTATTTCTGTGCTTTGTATTTGTCTAGCGTTATTGTTTTTTTTTTTTTTGTGTTTACAGGCATTGTTTTCTGTGTCCTTGTTTTGGTCATGTCTTTTGGAGTTCGATGATTGTAAATTCCACTCTTTTTTTCCTTCGATATGCAACTGCCTTTGTTTGACAGATACAGATTGCGATGTGAATAGCAAGAATAGAAACGTTTTGAGGCAAGAATCACTTATTTCGATCGATGGTTAGTCGATTCCAATATTTCAGTCTGAACGTATCGGCTTTACATATCGATCTTAACACTTACACACACACACACACACACACACACACAAACAAATAAATAAATAAATAAAAATAAATTTAAACAATAGCATATGTAAATAGCACTCAAAATTGATTTTTTTTTTCAATACTTTATGCCGACAGGAAGTCGAGCGGTCGACTTAGTTACATGTAGTCGGGATCACGATTAAATATGACGAAATCATTCTAAGTCCGTAATCTCGGCATACTTAGTCGGTATCTCGACATACTAAGTCGTCACCTCCACATACTAAGTCGTCATGTCGACATACAAATCAGGCAGCTCCGAATCCCTCATTCACTTTAAGTGAGGGGGTAAAAATTAGTTTATAATAATGTTAATTAATAGCATTTATATAACTATAGAATGTTTTCCTTGATTTCAATAACGTAATTTTTTATTCAGTATTTAAATATTTATATTTTGACTCTTGGAATCCTTTAATTGAAAAATAATGAAAAAAACTATCCATTTCCCATTATAAAATAAAAAACAACCATCCCCGTAATACTTTAAGACCAACTTTGCGTACATTTTCACTACATACATGCGTACAGTAAAAAAGTTTTGCACTAAAATATGACCTACAGTAAAACGCTGCGTACAGCTACAAAAAATCGCCCCTAGTGCTACACCCTACATTTAATTCCTGGCAATGGCAGCTTCAAATCATCATATGTTTGTCTTTGGACAGTGTTTTGGGAGAAAATACAGTAAAACGTTTGAAATTACCACAAGAATGGTAAATTTACAAAGAAATTTGGTCGTGACTTACAATATCTGCATTTATATGCATTTGCACTCATCACTCCTGCACGAGAAAGCGTAAGTTTAAAGGACACATGATATTGAAGTAATTTTGGGGGAAAAATACGGAAAAAATCTGATAAGTGTGATTTTTTTGCAGTTAAAGATGAAGTTCATTCATGCATATCTTGTTTATAGCACACCAACAATAAGCTACCTGACCAACAATCATTTTATCGGGTACAGTGATCCTATAGGGTAATAATATAATACTTGGGCGAGTCTGACGCTTCGCCCAAGTATTATATTATTACAAATTTTGACCCCCAAAAAAACCTCAAAAGACCTAAAAATGACATACGTTTTATCAAAAAAGCAAAAACAGCACAAAAAACCCCATATTTTTTGACCCTCAAAAAAAAAAAAAAAAAAAAANAAAAAAAAATAGGCACAAAAACATCCCCCAAAAAAGTTACACAGAAAAAGTGAGAAAAAAATTTTGACCCCCCTACCAAAAATGTGAATCTTCATTAGTGTAAATAATTTCAATAAATATTTACTTAAAAAATCAAATCAATATTTTATATTTTAAATTTCTGTATTAGTATTGTATTTCTAAAGACATATTGATGAAAATAGACGGATGTGTAATTAAATATGAATAGACGAAATCGATCGTTGTAAATAATTACATGGTTCATGTGGTTGTCAAGTTGTCGTCATAACAAAAAATTGGAGTATTTCACAACATCTGTGTTTATTCATTTTATTATTTGGTGTTGTAACCCGATGAAAAGTCCTTGCTGTTTTGGAAAGGAGAAGAGGAAAACAATGTAAGTATTTTTAATCATGAATATTAAACATATTCCCGATCATCTTTGAAGTCCTGTAATGGACAAAACGTTCGAGTTTAAAGTATATGTGTTACTGCTTTTGTTTAGAAATTATTAAACAAACATACCGAGAAAATTTAAAGTTTTGTTTTAAACAAAAACAGTTGACCTTTTACTATAGAAATATATCGTATAATATCCCTGATAAGTTTGTTTGTATTTGAGAATATTCATACATATATTTTATTTTTCAGGTAGATGTGTATGCGTAAATATCTATTCATGACTTCAGACTCAGCACTGATAGTGACGTCAGACTCATCACTGATAGTTACGTCAGACTCATCACTGATAGATGGAATGTTAATCTGTTATTGGATTGTTGATGTTTAATGTCGTTTATAGATTATCAATAAACATTTAGCGTCTCACGGTTTCGTAATAAAGTACTTTTAATGTCAAATGAAAATTTTGTTTAAACTGTAATTAACAAAAAAAATACCCTTAAAAATGAAGCAACCAACAGCCCCAGATTTATACCCTGAATTACCTATAAAGATGGACAAAATTATAGACTACAAAAAATAACAGAAATAGAAAAAACGTTGATTAATGAAAGAGATAAACGTAAATCACTATACAAGAAATATAAGCGTGGAATAAATGCTACTGACGGTATTGATACAAGTCTTATTTCAGCCCCCGTTATTTTAGCAGGTGTAGGAATTGCAGTGCCCCCCTTACTTCCAATGCAAATCGCAGCTGTCGCATGCGGTAGTTTAGGTGCTTGTGTTAAACTTATTATACGTAAACTTACAACAAAATCAAAAAAACATTACGAAATTAAAACCATGGCAGAATGTAAACTAAACAGTATAAAAAATTTAATATCAAAATCTTTAACTGATGGACAGATAAATGAAAATGAATTTAAATTGATTTTAGATGAATTAGAAAAATATAATGAAATGAAAGAAAATATACGTACAAAACAAACACAAACAGTATTAAATGACAGTGAAAGAAAGAAATTGATTGAAGAAACAGAAGCAAGAGTAAGAAATGAAATTAAAAAGAATGGAAAATTTCTAATTTTCTTTAACAAAATTACTATAGTAAATGACCCTCCACCAAAATATTAATAAAATTTTTAATTAAAAAATGGCTAAAGAAGGAGAAATTAAAATGAAGGATTTTGGTAGACAGGATGATTATGATGAGGATAATGAAGTAGAAACTTCTTTTAAAGATGATATGGAGTTTCACCATTATATAAATGAATATTTTGAACAATTAGAAAAATTATCACCAGAAGATCAAAGAACTCACAAAAGTAAAATAATCAATCAAATGGTAAAAAGATTTTACAAAGTAAATAACGAATTATTTTTAGATAAAAATCGTAGAGATTTCTTTTTAGGGAAAGATAATAATTTATATGTAAGACTTATAAATGGTAGAGAAATTCCATTATCATATTACGACAGATCAGGAGTATTAAAATTTTATAAATTTAACTCTCTTAAAAACGACTATAATAAAAACTATGGTGGGGGTGGTACTAATTTTATCAGATCTGTTTTAGGTGTAGAACATTATAATATAACTAATCAATATATAAATAATGTTGAAAATAGATTACAAAGACTAAACCAAGAAAGTATTTTTTCAAATGAAATAACTTCCGAACAAGAGGTAGAAGAACTTTTAGAAACAAGCAGTATTACAGGAAAAATATTTAATGATATTGAATCATTTGCTAGTGAATATAATTTAGTTCATAGAGAAACTCAAAGAAGAATAAATGAAGAAACATCTGTAAAAGAAGTTGAAACTTCATTAATAAATGCAGAAACACAAACAAATGTAGATATGAGAGAAATGAGTGGTTTAATGAAAGCATATACAACAATTCAAGAAGAGATTGCGCTTCAATTACCAAAAATGCATGAAAAAAATATACAAATAGAAGAAAAAAAGAAAGAATTAAGAT
>MJUU01066621.1:668-32209 GCA_002080025.1 Modiolus philippinarum
TGTAGTTTAGGAAGCCAATACATAGTAGGAATGCTTTTATAATTAGAAGTTGCTTTAAGTTCAGCTGTAGCTATCATGTGATCATCAATTATTTGTGTTTCTGTTGACGTGGTAGCTTGAAATGTACTAGAATTGGTAATTTCATTTGTTTTTCTCTGTTGCCGTTTTTTCCATGTTGGACTTTAATATTTATTATCATCACTTCCCTTGTTCCTTCGGTATTCTACTGCCGTTCTTCGAGTTGGGCAAACTACATGTTCATATCAGACGGATAAACTTGTTGTGTAAGGTTGGTATAAACACATCAGTAATGACCGATAAGCCAATAAATCAACAATGTTAGGTTAGAGGTTACTTTTAGATAAGTTCATATGTACTCCTTTCTAGTTTACTTGTTTATTGATACTATATCAGACCTACATATTGTTTTATATACATTCTTACAGAAGGGAGAATAAACTTCTTCAAATCGTTAAATAATATTATAAATTGGTATATGATTACCCTCATTCCTTTGCCCATAGCATTTATAGTATCAACTTCCTTCCCTGGTGTAAATGGAAACTGTTTGCTTGGGAGTTCATCGTCTTTGTCACGTATAACATTATAATTCCAGGTACCGTCTCCATTATCCTTAAATTCTTCCGTTATAGGTTTATTTCTGTATCTTTCTATCATAGAAGTAGGTATTCCTACAAACAGATTTCAGATTTAAAACAACATTACAGAATATAAATACCTGCTTGTTAAAACTACATTAAGATGTTAAATCTCCTCATGAGAATATCATATTAATTTAAAACACATGGAATAACTTTTTACATGCACGAGGATGACTTAAAGTGTCCCGAGCAAGGTACATGGAGTATTTATTTTTTTATTACTTTTATTTCCAATTTTATATTTTTCTTTATTTCTAATTTTATAATTTCTATAATTATATCTTTTTATTTGTTATTATTATTTTTGCTTCATGAATTCATTTACAACCAAATAAAATAACTAAATACCGAAGTCACTGTGAATTTACTTTCTGCATGTGCGCATTTCGACAACTTATGTCTCATCAGTGCAGATAAAATCTAAACGTTTGGAAGACCATTAACTCAAAGATGTTTAAAACTGATAGAGAACCAATAACCAATGTGATCTAAATTTAAAGCCAAAATCAGCTAAGGACAGAGCTTTGCATGAGGGAGATACTCCTTAGTTTTTAATAAAATTTACAAAATTTTAGATATTGGAATGTTTCAAAATATTCGGCTTTCGGGTCAGCACCGAAGTACTGACTACTGGGCTGGTGAATACCCTCGGGGACTTACAGTCCACCAGCAGTGGCATCGACCCAGTGGTAACAAATAATAAAAATAAAAATGATTAAGTTCTAAAGCAGGAGCAATCAATAGGTTTAATTCTAATGTTATAGCTTGGTGACCGGAGCTCTCATTAATAACAATGAAATGAATTTGGAAGACAAAACTGCGACGAAACGGGACTTTTCATTGGTAATATGACGCATGACGCCATTAGAAAATCATGCCAACCCTTCCGAATCACTTCAAAATAACTCCATTTCTGATAGTGTTAAAGGGTTTCTTGTGTTCAGTTTTGGTAATTTGTTTTGTCCTTGTCACTCTTTCACAATGCTTGTTAGATATAAATTGCTGCATTTTGTTTTTTACTTTTGATTTTACACTTTCTCCTTTCTCTCTTTGGCTTCAGAATACGATTGCCAACATAGTTGTTTGAACAAAACCATAAACTGATAACATTAGCTTTTATAAAATGTCTACGAAAACGCGTAGAGTACATACTGAATCAATACCAAAGTACACATTGACAATTAGACAGTCATTCGAGGACAAAGCTAAGCTGTGATGTTGTTTGTGAAACCTCGTTAAAACCTAGACTTGATGCCGTTACCAGTTTCCAATCAATAGTGAAAGAACATGAAATAAATGCAGATACCCAACATGGTAAAACCAAGCGATTGAACAACGCTTTTATTTTTGTTCTTCACCTTGAAGTCAACATAAGGCCTTCAACAATGAGCTTTTCATATCTAAAAGCAATTTCAAGATGTCCCTCAGCTCCGGTTTGAGCGGAATTCATCGCTAGATATCGAGCAACGCTGCATCTATTACTCTGTACCGATGGAACGTCAACAAACATAAAATTGACTGGTAAAGTTTTACTACAGTCGCTGTAATCATATGACCGACAAATATTTTTTTTTCTATCTCTAAATCAGATTATAGTATATTACGAGGTTCCTTAGACTCAATTAAACGTATTCAAGTCTTTCGGTTTAACCCTACCGCTGGCTTTTGCTAGTGCCGGTACCAAGTCCGGCTGTCCCGAGTTCCTATCGTTGTTTATGTTTGTCTTTTGTATTTTTATTGTGGGTTTTTTTCTTGTGCAGTTCCTATTTACTTTCTGGCATGTGGCTATGTTTTTCGGCCATTGTAGGTGTTTCCTGTTATCTTTTTTATTCCATTTCAAATTATTTGATATTTCATAGTTAACGCTTATGCAAGAAAAATCTGGAAGCAAATGTCATATTTCGCAATTTTTTTTTTATTTTTCTATTAATTTTTATTTATGTATATTTTATTTGACTTTTCATTTCGATCGTTTTTGTTGTTTGTTTTCTGTCAGATTTTATAAATATTTGGTCTTCTAATGATTTGATTTGATCTGCACTGAAGAGATATAAGTTGTTGAAATGGCCATATGCAGAAACTTAATTGACCGTAACTTCGGTCTTTAATATGTACATACCTTTTTCATAAACTATCTACTGATTATTTAATATGAATAGTTGATTTAGAAGACACATGTTAAATTGTTTGACAGCAATAAGTATGGTTTCGCTAAGACTGGCAGATAGTCCTATGTCTATTTCTCTACGATTATCGATTTAACAAGCAATAAAATTATAGCCAATTTTAGGCCCTTTTCATCCAACATTATTTGTCCAATGAGACATTAAGGGAAAACTTTTTTTTTTAAATCCCCCCAAATTAGACAGGCTTTAACATTTGATACAAATTGTGCTATATCTCGCAAAGTTTTGATAAATTATATAAATACCTGCTTTTGCGCAAAAACCTTCAAAATTTTTAAATGAGTTTACGTCCAATTTCCATTTTCCTACAAGCTTTGCCATTTTGTCCTGTTGAATGAACTTCTTTGATAATATTTTATCAATTGTTTTGCTGATAATTATGTGTATAAGGGGTAACAGGTATCAAATATATTTGTTTAACTTTACGATTATCTTCAGGAAAAAGGTGACCGAAAATCTTCACGTATTTTCATGTCATCAAAAATATTTCCTGCGATCTTTACATTAGAGCACCAAAGCAAACAAATAGATAACATTTAAAAGTATCTCACTCTCGCATAGCTCTATCCTTAGCTGGTTTTGGCTTTACTATAAAGATCCTATTGGTAATTTGTTCTCTATCAGATTTTACACATAATTCGATATATGGATTTCCAAATGTTTTGATTTGATCTTCACTGAAGAGACATAAGTTGCCGAAATGCGCATATGCAGAAATAAAATTAGCAGTAACTTTGGTATTTTGTTATTTAAAATATTTTTGTAGAAATGGTATTGAAAGCGTTGTTCCATTGCTTATTATTACAAGGTATTTGTAAGAGAATGATAATGTCTTTGTAAGGTGAGCTGCAAAGGTAGAATATAGGATTCCAACTGCCAAAAGTGATGAAAATCATCTTTTTAAAACTGTTAACATCGGAAAATCCAGCTAGGTCTTCGGCTTGATTTGAACCATTGCCTTGTTGTTATCTATGGCAACACCACCAGCGCTCTAGACCACTCAGCCACTTAGCCTATAAAATATTGCTTCCGTTAACCGGGTCATTCCTCCTCGTAGGAAATCTAGAGTTGTAACATAGTACACGATGAACATTAGGTGGGTAGGAAATAGATAGAAGAAGGATAAGGTTGCAACAGGTAAGATACATTAGGTATAGATATTATCATTCATATTATATAAAGCTGTGTGCAACACTGTAATTTATATACCTAATGTATCTTACCTTATGTATTTCTAACACCTAATATTGATACTACACTGAAACAATGGCAGAAGAATACCGAAGGAACAAGGGAAGCGATGTCAAAAGACGTGGCAAAAACGGCAACAGAGAAAAACAAAGATAAAACAAGGACGTGAGACAGCTACATGCACGGAAATAAAAAGACGACATTAAGAACCAAGGCACTCATAGTGTGAACTCCCATGAAAAACGAGAGTGACTTCAGGTGCTCCAGAAGGGTAAACATGTCCTGCCCCGCTTGATTTACTCCAGTTCAAAGTTTCCCTACATCTACTGGGTCCCTAAACTGCATAAAAACCCATACAAACAGAGATTTATCGCGGGGTCTTCCAGATGCACCACTAAGCCACTTTCTAAGCTCCTTACCACTTTATTGACCGCAGTCAGAGATGGCCTAAAAAGTTACTGTGATAAAGTCTACTCCACGAGCGGCGTCAATCAGATGTGGATTCTAAAAAATTCTAAAGATCTTCTCGAACAGCTATCCTCTAGCAGTCTTACCCATTGCCACAGCATACAAACCTTTGATTTTTCTACTCTTTATACTACCCTGCCACACAATATATTGAAAACAGTAATTTCGTATTTGATACATCAATGTTTCTGCACTAAAAACGGAGAACGCAGATACACTTATTTAGTAGTAGGGAAAGACAAAATATATTTTGTAAAGAACCACACTGAGTCAAACAAGAAGTACACTGAGAATGACGTAATCAAGATGTTGGAATTTTTAATAGATAATATTTTTGTCGAATTTGGAGGCCGTGTTTTTCAACAGACAATCGGGATTTCCATGGGAACTAACTGCGCGCCACTTTTAGCTGATCTCTTCCTTTTTTCATATGAGGCGAAGTTTTTACAAGGGCTTACACAGATAAAACAAAAACATTTAGCCCAGTCCTTCAATTTCAGCTTCCGCTACATAGACGATGTACTTTCTCTTAATAATCCAAAATTCAAGGAATATTTACACCAGATCTATCCCAACGAGCTTGAAATTAAAGAGACTACCGATACACCTACTTCAGCTTCGTATTTAGATCTTTTAATTTACATTGACGAAAAGGGACGTTTGAAATCTAAGCTGTATGACAAACGTGATGATTGTAACTTCCCAATTGTGAACTTTCCCTTTCTGAGCAGCAATATACCTGCCTCTCCAGCCTATGGAGTGTACATTTCACAGTTGATTCGTTACTGTCGGGCATGCAGTTTATACAGTGACTTTTTAGTTAGAGCAAAAACACTGTCCCAAAAGCTGCTTAGTCAGGGATTTGTTCAGCCTTTGTTACTTTCATCCGTTCAGAAATTCTATGGCCGTCACCATGACATCATTGACAGATATGACGTGTCTGTGTCCCAAATGAAAACGGACATTTTCAGCTAGATTTCACGTCTTCACGGATTTGACATAACCGGATTTGACTCAACCCTGGATTGACTCACTGATAGTGTGACGGGTGCCGCTAGCGGAGCAGGACATGCTTACCCTTCCGGAGCACCTGATGTCACTCCCGGTTTTCATGGGAGTTCACACTATGAGTGCCTTAGTTCTTAATGTTATCTTTTTATTTCCGTGCATTGTAGCTGTCTCACGTCCTTGTTTTGTCTTTGTTTTTATCTGTTACCGTTTCTGCCATGTCTTTGGACTTCGATTTTTGTAGTCATCGCTTCCCTTGTTCCTTCGGTATTCTACTGCCGTTGTTTTTTAAGACAAACTCCGCCCAGTTAATCTCAAGTTTTTTTTACAAAACAACACCAATATTTATACTACTTATCCGAAATCATTTTAGTATATCGCTTCCGTCATCGTTGTAGGCAATTAATAGCCAGTCTGTTTTTTTTTTTGACTAGTGGAAAGATCCAATGATCAAAAGTGTGATTCTGCTTGTCCAATAAAAAATGGTAAACATTATTGTCTTAAATGTCTTATCTTTCGTACCATAAGTATATCAATGTTTTGGCAGGTGTTACCAAAAGTTATAGTCATCACTACAGTAGTTTTTCGGTCGACATCACGAACAGATATCCCATAACGATCCACAAGATCGTGATGTCGGCCGTAAAACTTCTGTATTGATGACTTAAAGTTTTTAGTAACGTACCCGTGCTTAAGTAGTCTATTTGTAAGCAACTGGGCTCTGTCAAGGAAGTCACTGTAACGACCACAAGCTTTTGTTGTGAGATGCAACTCCATATGATGGTGCTCTTGGAATGTTGCCACAAAGAAAAGGGAATTTGACTATTGGAAAAGTGAAGTCATCGCGTTTGTCATACAACTTAGTTTGCAATGTGCTTCTGTTGTCAGTTTCAAGATGAAGGACAAGGAAAGAGGCCGATGTGAAAGTATCTGTAGTATCCTTAATTTCAAGCTCTTTTGGATAAACGAGATGAACAAAACCACCAAAGCGAGGGTTGTTTAGTGATGACATATCATCATTATTACGGAAGCTGAAATTAAAGGACTGGTCCAGTTTTTTATCTTTATTTTGAAAAGCCCTTCAATGAATTCTGCCTCATAAGAGTGGAGAAACAGACAGATCGGTACGCAGATTGTGCCAATTGGAATTCTGATGGTCTGTTGAAAAACAAGTCCTCCAAATTGAACAAATATATTGTCAATCAGAAAAATCTACCATTTTTATCACTTCTTCTTCCGTGTATTTTTTCTGTGATTGTGAGTCGTATTTCCCAAAGTAGTCTTGTTCTCTGACAATGACAATGTACTTGTATCTTCGATCGTCGTTCTTACGGGAGAAACTTCTATGAATTATATCTTTCAGTCGAGAGTTCAGTTGTTCATGAGGAATGGTAGTATAAAGTGTGTAGATGTCAAAAGTTTTGATGTTGTTACACTGCGATAATGATCTTAATTTTAGGAAGTCAAGCAGATCTTTAGAGTTTTTTTAATATCCACATTTCATTTACATTTCTTCTCGAAAAGCTAGTATCACAGTAAT
This sequence comes from Modiolus philippinarum, assembly GCA_002080025.1. Lineage (NCBI taxonomy): Eukaryota > Metazoa > Mollusca > Bivalvia > Mytilida > Modiolidae > Modiolus > Modiolus philippinarum. The sequence continues at coordinate 7,724 of MJUU01066621.1, forward strand.
TTTGACGGCCCACTTTTACGGCTGTCAAGATGGAGGTTAAAAGATTAGAAAGAGGTTTTGTGGAACATTTTGCAGATCCAGAACTGTACCATTGTTCTTATGGGCATTGTGTAATTTTGGTAAACAGAACAAGGAAGGGAGATAGGTGTCTTCATCTTTGGTTGAAATCCCAAAGGAAAGCAAAACAGTTTTATGGTTCTGTAATATCTCCTCCTTAGACAGAGTAGTAGCTGTGTAGGATGGATTGCCCTGGGAGTCAACAATGCCTAGTTCTCTCTTTAAGCATTCAATGTAATGATTTTTTATATATGAAAATAATGTTATTAGGGCCTATCTGCCAGAACAACGACATATTTGTCATGAATGGAGGACAAGTATCTTGCAACATCGGAATTTTGAGAAATGCATGGATGATGCTTTAGTTCTCATTGACCCTCGTAACTGACTAATTCTGTTAATAATCATGAACCTCACAGCCTTATTCCACTCCGAAAGAGAGTCAAGGTCTTTATCTTATTCACGTTTAATCCAGAGTAAATTTAAACATGAACAATCGGGTAGTTAGACTTGAGGTCGTCGGTGGTAAGGCTCTGGAATACATGTTTATGGTTGAAAATGTTAGATGCTATCGATGAAGTATAGGTGTATGGGATGATTGGAACTAATGTGTCCTTTAAATATGGAATTATTTGGTTTTTTTACATTTTTGTGATGCAGTATATTGGCAAGGTTGATGGCATCCATACCCTTATTAGCAAACTTTATTGAAAGAAACGGACGGCGTTCTTCTACATTTGCTTGTTCTTTAACAGGCTGGAATAATACAGTGTATTCAATTTAGTTAGTGGCAACGAGTAAAGTTTTGTGCGAATGTGATGCAGTCCAAGAAATTTGCAAACAGAAGGAAGTAGACCTTTTATAGATATATCATGAAGACTTCACGATGTATAATGGCGATGGCCATGACTTCGTTTACGTCTAGGATTGTTGCCAAAATTACGCATCATGGTTACATCGTTGCATTTAGGGCTAGATCGATTACCTATACTACCAATGTTTTCATTGCAACCATGTGGTTTTGCAGTTCCGAATTTACGTATCCAGTATTCTTCTTTTTGTCGACGAAGAGGTGTACTAAGGGTAGGGTTTTACTAGGGTGGTAACTTTTTTTTAGAATGCGAACTTTCATGGAGCGAATGGAATGGTCAGGTTGCTGGTTTTATTATTCTAACATACCCAGATATAAAAATATCCATTGAATTATTTTTTCATCGAGGTCTCCATTGCAGTGCGGTTTTATAAGAATTCGTTCATTGGTCAATTTTTAATTTTACACTCAGAATATTACATCGGGAATATAATTTGAAATGTCAGTAAAAACAATAGTTTACAATTAGTTTTATTGGTAAATATAATACAAAAACACACAGTATCTTTAAATTGTTTTTTTATCAACGCTTGTGATTTTTCGCATCCATTTATATGCGATACTATTTGTGATCTTTGGCTCTATATATGTTAACAAAGGTGATGTTTGGCATCCGTTTTTCACACCCACAATGACTACTGTATTAACATCTGTTATAATCGGCTTCACTGATTACACCTTCTAGCTCAATTATCTGGAAATAAATAAAATACACATTTTACAAAATACATCTGCAAACCAATGTTATAGTATAAAGGCTGGAAAGTGATTCAAAACGACAACATCAAAGGAGCAGCAAAAAGTGAAATGGCAAAACATCGGTATAGCTAAAAACCGTTTTTTTTCAGCGAGCCGTTGACCTTCTGTTTCATTTGATATATTTTGCTTCATTTACAATACTACCGATCTGATGACAAGATTACCTGCCAACCAGTCAATTTCATAACATTCTAACCTACGGAACGGCCCGACAACCTGACGACCTGTCATACTGATAACATGATCCGACCAGTTGTCTACCGACTTACCGACCTGTCGATCTGGCAACGTGTCTAATGTGCTCATTAAATTACTCATAATGCACCCATAAATTTCTTCACCTTAACAGCATACTATTTTTCCGGAACTGCTTGTCAACATATTTAGATTTAACGATACTTTGCACTTATCTATAAACCTGTTCTGACATTTCGATGTATGTTTGTTTATCTGATTCGTGCGCCAATGTGGAAAGCGAATAGATATTAAAAATTTGGTGTAGTACGTAATAATAAAAAATATATACAATCTTCGGTTGGATAACATATTCCTATGCTTTGAGTACCTCTCCTTCAAAATCCCTCTTAAATACTAGTAACAATTATATGAAATAAGTAAATAGTAACTTACAGCATGCATTGTGTCTCCTCTGGCTTCCCTTGTGATCTTCATTTCTTTCCAACCCATTGATTCCGTAAATTCTATCATTATTAGTTTTGAGTCGCCTTCAAATGTCATAGTAAACTAGACCAAAAATAAACCATAGTAAACTAGATACAAACAAACCATATCAAAATAGAAAAAACATATCAGTAAACTAGATAAAAGCAAAATAGAGTAATTTAGGGGAAAACAATAGTAGACTAGTAGACTAGATACAACAAATCATAGTTGATTAGATAAATACAAACAAGTTGGCGAAAAGAAATCATCCATAAATATTTGTAAAATCTTTCTTCATCTTTTGAAAAAATATCTGTAATTATTCGTTGGAGTACGTAATAAAGCAGAACTGGAAAAAAGACTTTGCACAGTGTTTTACATTGTTTAAAATTTTATTTATTTTCTATATGCAATATAGGGAGTGGAATTGTGATCTTGGTTTTCATGTTGATTCATATTAAAAAGGGGGCATTTTCAATATTATTTCGGCAGATGAAAACAATAATGTTAGAGAGAATGTCCGCTGAAACAACAACATCTTGGTCATGTATATTATGTGTGCAGCCATTTTCGTTTTAGATTGCCGGTTCGGTTCTCACTTCCTTCAATAACTGTTGAAGAAGCAAGGTTGTACTCAACACGCATCAAAGTTTTGAGATACGTTTTTGAACGACAGAACGAATAACAAAATACCTAGTTGTGAATTTAAGGTTCTGCAAATGCGCATTTCGACAACTTATGTCTCATCAGTGCAGATTAAATAAAAATATATGGAAATAAATGAATCGAAATATGTGTAAAAGCTGATAGAGAACAAATTACTAATAGGATCTAAATAATAAAGCCAAAATCAGCTTAGGAGAGAGTAATGCAAGAGGCAGATACTCCTTAGGTTTTAACTAAATTTTCTTAAATTTAGATATTGAAAAATTTTCAAATAAAATAGGTTTTCGGGCCAGCACCGAAGTACTGGCTACTGGGTTTGTGAATACCCCCTGGGACTAACAGTCCACCAGGAGTGCCAAACGAACAGTTTTGATCAATTCACATTGTGTCGAGTTTCGTCGCCTTATACATGTTACAGTATTTTGTTTCCTAACATAGTATTGCAAGTTTTCCTCGCCAATAGCCAATTTCATCGAATTATTTACGTATTTCAGGGTTATTCAGTCCCTACGTCTATAAAATCAACTAAAAGCTTTTGACTTTACCCCATGAAAGATCAAACTTCACGACATCTTAGTAATCCTTGTGTTATTTAATTTTTGAGTTTTGTTTTTGAAAGTGTTTTAAAAGAACTTTATATTTTAACTTTATTACACTATTACTTTTAACACAAAGAAGTACGGTTATTTAGCCTTTTATTTAGTTCCTATATTGGGTTATTTTCAAAACTATTTCACATTTTGAAATCTTGTAGAAAAATCGTGTAAAGTGGTGCCTGAAACGTGTACTAAATAAAGCCCTCACTTGTATGTTTTTGGACATGGCTTTAGTATTATTCATATTTTTGCCATGTCTTTGGACTTTAGTATATGTAGTGTATTTCTTTTTTGTTTTTTCTAATGCATGTAATAAAATGGATAACAGGAAGTATCTAAAATTACAATTACATTCTACAATCTGCCAGGGAACTACACAGGAGAAACATAAAACAGACAAAACATAAACATAACAGTGATAGAAACTCTGGGCAACCTGAAAGAAAGAAATTTTTTTGTAAAATGAGGAATTTAAAGGGACTTTTATTGCATCCTTTGCAATAAATTCACAGTTACTTCGGTATTTAGTTATTTGAAATTGTCTTTCATTAGTATCATTTCTTAGAGGCTATAGGAAGTTTGTATAAATATTTAAAATGCCCTTCCTTTTCTCAATGAGTACTTCTGTTGCTATGTAAAGTTTAAAATTGTACACACTCAGAATTTGGCTGACCGACAGAGTTTCATAACATGTATGTATACTTTAAGTGTAATGAAAAGCATTTGGACAAAAAAAAATAATTTATTCTAATAGTACATAAGTAAACAAATTCAGTTTGTACACAGCAATAAAAACTCAAAAAAAAAATATTTCCAATAAACAAACTTCAAACTAAAGAAAAGTACTCTTTTGATTTCATGTACTTATTTAATTCCACATTAATTAACTTGCTTACCCTTCCGGAGCACTTGATGTCACTCCCGGTTTTCATGGGAGTTCACACTATGAGTGCCTTAGTTCTTAATGTTATCTTTTTATTTCCGTGCATTGTAGCTGTCTCACGTCCTTGTTTTGTCTTTGTTTTTATCTGTTACCGTTTCTGCCATGTCTTTGGACTTCGATTTTTGTAGTCATCGCTTCCCTTGTTCCTTCGGTATTCTACTGCCGTTGTCTCTGTACCCCGTACTTTGATTCTCCTAGTGTTTGCTTGTCCTCGAAATTTTTTTCTGTGTTCTGATCTGCTTCAATATTTTGAGTAGGTTACGATTTATGTACACATTATAGAGAATGAGGTCATCATGAATACGGCACTCGTATATTATTAGGTAGTTATCATGTAAATAAGGTTATGCGCTAATTTTAGATTACCAAAATATGCATTCTTACTTATTCATTGGTATAATTCATTAATCCCTTAACTTAATCAATTATTTCCATATTTTCATACTTGGTCTCGTTGACATTCCCTCTCAGCTCATCAAAGAAAAAATTTCCTTACTATTCCTTCAGATTTAGGCAAAAAAGTTATGCTTTTTGGAATAAAAACGAAGCTAACGAACGTTGTTATCGACATAAACTCTAAATGAACATCAATGAATAGTTTTTGCGGATGAGTGTAGTGTAGGTTAATGTGCTGTTATGTTATCTTTTCAGGTCATTGCAAAGTCAATTCCGAGCTTCCATGGTAAATTTACAAAAGGAAACTGACTGTAAATGTTGTGTAGTGGATATAGAAGTACATTCTTACAGACAGAATTCATATATAAAGATTGACCGTAACATCCGCAAACGATTGTTCATGTTTTTCTTACAAAATACCTGAGATAATACCAAATACTATATTGAAGACCAGATATATATTGAATCCCGTTAACGTCAAGGTTATGAAATAGGTTTCTTGTAAATTGGTAAATTTGAGTTTTGGGGTAACTTACTGTTTGCTGATTGCTACAATTCGTTTAAGATTTTTTAATTAGCCTTGTATCTATATTCTTTGTAAAGTTACTAGCTAAGTTGGTAATTAAGCTGTAGGCTAGTGTTAAAAATCCATGCATATCCAATCAGTTATCACACCAATCAAATAATAGTCGATTTTAATTCTTAAATAAGTAGATGAAACTTAGCTTCAAGCGGATATAATTAAGTGTTCATAGTAATTTTGTGTTTATGTTTAATATCGCTAAAAGTAGATAGCTATTAAATATTCTTTACATTTGCTAGCAAATTTGATGCTTAAATATTTATTATATAAATATAGAATGGACTATATATAATCCCAAATTATTCAACCAAACATTCATCAAATTTTGCTTCTAATTATATGTGTAAGATTGCAAAGTTACTTGGTACATGCTTTGCTTGAATAGCTGTAATACTATTCCCGGGATCGTAAAACTGTCGACATATTGACATATCTTGACCCACTGACTGTCCATACTCAACCTAACTATTTTACTGACCGAATCAATGAACCATTATAGAAGCGATTAACTTTTTGCAGGGTTTACCTAAGCTTAACATGTTGTATACATAAATTCGCTGTGAACCTCGAGTAATCGTCTATGCGGAGGGTTTTAATTCCGGGTGTACTATAGGAAGAAATGTGTTCTTAGGTTTTCAAAGCAGGTGGTTGTTAAATGAAATTGCCAATTAAAATCTTAGTGATGAACATGCATTAAAAACGAATATATATAAAACTCATGATATAAAATAGTAGTGTTTAGTTACATTCATTCCTTTTCCCATAGCATTCTTTGTTTTGACTTCTACCCCAGGAGTAAATGGAAACTGCATACTGGGGAGTTCATCCTCTTTATCTCGTATAACATTATAATTCCAGGTACCGTCCCCATTATCTTTAAATTCTTCTGTCATAGGTTTACTCTTGAGTTTTTCTTGCCTATCAGCAGGTATCCCTACAAACAGATAAATGTTATATCTACATAATACTGTTAAGTCGCCTCTCAAAAGTATTCGAAATTAACTTTAAGTATTCACATATAACTTTTATGATGTGAATGACTTAAAGAATACCTAGGTACATTCGGCAGAGGTTTGTTTGTTTATTAAGTTTCTTAATCACTGTTTGTAAAATTATTGCGCGATTATTACATTTAAAAGAAGGTAAAATATTAAACCCAGGAAACAAAAACACTCACCGAGTTGAAAATCAACAATTCAATGTTGGTTGAAAGGAACACTCATTTATGACCAAAAGATAGATTGGGAAGTCACGACTATGACAAAACTAGACTTTCGTTGGCAGCGTGACGGATGGAAAGCCTGAAGCACATCATGCTTACTATTTCAAAGCACTTGATGTTATAAAAAAAAATTGCAGGGTTTCATACTGCCAATGCTTTATATATAATTAGTGGCGTTCTGTGTTTGTCGTGTCACACTGACAATGTTTTATATATAATTAGTGGCGTTCTGTGTTTGTCGTGTCACACTGCCAATGCTTTATATATAATTAGTGGCGTTCTGTATTTGTCGTGTCACACTACTTATGCTTTAGATATAATTAGTGGCGTTCTGTGTTTGTCGTGTCACACTGCCAATGCCTTATATATAATTAGTGGCGCTCTGTGTTTGTCGTGTCACACTGCCAGTGCTTTATATATAATTAGTGACGTTCTGTGTTTGTCGTGTCACACTGCCAAGGCTTTATATATAAGTAGTGGCGTTTTGTGTTTATCTTGTCACACTGCCAATGCTTTATATATAATTAGTGGCGTTCTGTGTTTGTCGTGTCACACTGCCAATGCTTTATATATAATTAGTGGCGTTCTGTGTTTGTCGTGTCACACTACCAATGCTTAATATATTATTAGTGGCGTTCTGTGTTTGTCGTGTCACACTGCCAATGCTTATGCTTTATATATAACTAGTGGCGTTCTGTGTTTGTCGTGTCACACTGCCAATGATTTATATACATTGTATAATTAGCGACGTTCTGTGTTTGTCGTGTCACACTGCCAGTGCTTTATATATAATTAGTGGCGTTCTGTGTTTGTCGTGTCACACTGCCAATGCTTTATATATAATTAGTTGTGTTCTGTGTTTGTCATGTCCCACTGCCAAGGCTTTATATATAATTAGTGGCGTTCTTGTTCTGTGTTTGTCGTGTTGTCTCGGTTTGTTTAAATCTGAATTTGCCGATGTAAAGTAAATTGTTCCTTATCAAACCAGACTCAACATAAAAAAACTACAACGGGGAAGAAAGCATTAATTAAAACAAATTAGCTGATAAGATTGCATCTGTAGTCAAAAAGTAAACGGGAACGACTATACAGTACTCAATAAAGTAGAACAAAAGTGTACATGGACAACTGATCACTCATTCAATACAAAATTTAGACGCGAAGGATGAAGCTCTCGTTTATAAACTAGACTTTAAAACTAGTTTAACCCCGCCGCAGCAGATTTGCGTCTGTCCTAAGTCAGGAAATTTATTAAGATTTTGTTCCGTGTCTTGTCTGTTTTCTAGATTGTTTACTTTAAGTCTATAGGAGTCTAGGATGGTGTCGAACTTGATTACTCTTTATTTAGGGGCCGACTCCGACCTGCCGTTGGGTGTTGGGTTTCCTCACCGTTCATTGAACATATTATGATGGTTTTGAGTTGTTATTACTCCCCTTTGGGTCGTTGTCTCTTTGATACATACCCCATTTCCGTTCTTTTTTCTACTAAACTAGTGTTACAAACAAAAGTAAGAAAAAAACGATGGTGAAAGAGTCCTTGTTCGCAAACTACAGACGAAACATCGAATATCGACAAATTCTACTACGCCCTTTGCACATGTTCTGTTTTACATACCCATGTTTTTTACGCCCTTGTATGCAAATATGTATGTGAGTGAAACTGTATATGCGTACAAAGTCTGTCATCTTACTCGACCCCAGAGAGAAGTGTATATTAGGCAGTATATATGTTATGTGAATGAAATTTAAAAACCTACCCCCTCCAAATGGCTATGTTCTGCTGCTTAGGTGAAATAAAAAACTTCTACAGTTTGATTGGAAACAAAAGCTATATACACACAACAAGTTATCTTCGAAATTTAAGTTGTTCTCTGATTTCTCTAATTTGGCATTTTTAAGTTCTTGAAATGATATTTTGATTCTCATATTAAATTACGAAATCCATATGTTAACTTACAATTATTTAACCATATTTATTGCTTTTTAAACTGAATTGTATTCCTGAGAAATAAATCTTGTAAACGAATTTCAAAGACATTTTCACAAACTTGGGTATTTTTTAATGTTGATTCAGCAGATGTTCATATGAACAAATGTTAGTGAAAATTCAAATAGGTACATGTCTTTAGAATTAAGGCAAATTTGAGACGAAAGCAAAAAAAAAAGAGTTGGGATCAATAGCAAATAAAGTACACATTCACTGTACCTTTTAAACCATGTATCACAGCATCAAGCGAATACCAAATTCATTAGACAGAAAATGAAAAAAAAATCATAATAACACAAAAAGAGAAAATAACACGAAAAATGGAACATAATCAACAAAATTGTCATGAAACTGAAGTATTACGTAATGCCAAAAGAAATCTTTAAATAGTGTTAGCATTAACAAAGTCGCAGACTCAACAAATAAAAGAGACACTTTTTTTTAATTTTCAAAAATATTCTGTCTGTTTTATATATACATATATATAAATTTTCTTCACTGGTTATTTTTATAGAGAGTTATATGTTCCTTAAACTCGATGAAATGTTTTCTATTTTCTCCCATTATTCTATATTTCTGGAAAAATAAAATGTTTCACCGAATGCTAAAAAACTTTTTTTTTTTTTAAATATTCGTTCGCTATCAAATAAAGGTCTCTGGATAAAAAGGAAAGTGTTTCGTCATTGAATTTTATTTTTAATAGCAAACAAATATTTTCAATTAACGTTATACCCAATTATATGCCCTTTTTATTCTTCATTTGAAAATGGTAAAAATTTGGACATTTTTCTCCAGAGTAAGAAGGTATTTCACCCTAGTTAATTTTTTTAAAGCATGAAACCTTCTGTATCTCGCAATTTGTTAATGGTAAATAAATACCTGCTTTTTCGCAAAATCCCTCAAAATTTTTGAATGAATTAACGTCCAATTTCCATTTTCCTACAAGCTTTGCCATTTTGTCCTATTGAATGAACTTCTTTGATAGTGTTTTACTATCTGTTTTACTGATAAAGATGTGTATAACAGGTTACAAATATCAAGTATTTATTTATTTAAGCTTACAACTGAGGCCAAAACTCTATACGTTATTCAAATATACATTGAGGCCCCATAAGGTATAAGGTACAAGCATATATATATATATATATAACATAAAAAGAATTGTTTTCAAACAAGATCAAGTTAATAACGGCAACAAAAGAGGACAATAAGCTACTGACATTAGAAATTAGGCTAAGAGAATATTAGTATTCATAGATCATCTTTCGTTGAAAGAAAATCATTTCAAATAAAATGGTATTTGAATTGCATCAAATCTTTAATATTGTTTTAAAAAGTTACTTTTTTGTACATTCTTGTTATTAAGCCATTCATGGTGACTTCGGTATTTACTTATTTTATTCAGGTAAATGAACGTACAACCACGCCATTTTGCGTAAGTGAATGAACTTACGCCTACTTCATTTTGTTCTGATTAATGAACCAACCTGAGCAAAAGGTATGTCAAACATAAAGTAACCTTATTTTTAACCAATTAAAATACGAGACGCTATGAATCAACACTACAAAATAAAAAAGTCTTTTTCGTTCTACTTAATAAGTCGAAATTTAGTATATTACAACTACCTTGCTTTCTCAAGACACACGAAGGGCCGTTAAAAAATGGGATAAAATGTTCATATTTACTTAAAAGAATTTTGATGAAAGGAGAATATACTGAATATCTTAAAATGTCCGACACAATTATGTCTGTTATGTTGATTTTAACAGCTCTACACGGTAAAACACTCATCCTGTAATCAATAATTTTCCAAAACACACCAAGTGCTTCATATTCTGGTGATTTCTTTTCAAATTGGATGGCTTGTTTTTATTTTTATTTATTTATTTTTTTTTTTATTTTATTATTATTTTTTTTTTTGTTATATAGAATTTAAACAGTTCTCATTTTCCCCGGATGGTGGGATGTACCTCTTTTTATTTCATTATTTCTAAATTTGTCTGTTACATTTCTGTCAATGGCACAGGCTGCCTCTGTCAGGGTCCCATATAATAAGATACACTCATATACACAAATAATAACAATTATGATTCTGCATTAATTTCACGTTTCAAAAATCAGACAAAATTACTACCCAAAATTATTTATGTATGTTATATTTGGATATATTCTTTATATGCAGTTCAACATTAATAAGGTTAGCCTTTAATTCCTTAAAAGGCTCTAAATATCTTTGAAAAAATACAAAAATATTTTCGAATTTTACTTTACATCTCAATTTCCAAATAGCCTATTTTGCAATAATAATATTAATATCTGAGAATAACAATCGCTTTTCCGAACCCTCATACAAACAAAGTATTATTTTTTTTTACTCCAAGTACATTTTCAGTTATATCTACTTGTGTTGTGAAATTTTCGTTGCTAAATAAAATAAAAGGATAAACGATTTTTGAATTATAGAATCGGTGAACTCGTGTTTAAAATGTCGCTTACAATAATGAAATGGGATGTACATCTTTTTAATTATTAAACAAACGAGTTAAAATTCTTGTCGAATTGCGATAAAAGGTAAAACAAAAATATATGCACATGTCAAAATATAAAAGATTAAAAAACAAGCAGACAGAGGTAGGGATATTCATTATTTGTTATCATTTTAACTAAAATTAAAAACGGCAAAGCATCCTAAACAAACACGTATTAACCCCAGGGTTACTTATATCGGATTGCATTTATTTGGTGGATTCAAAATAAAGTTTGGTATTCGGGAAGCACGCCTACGCTGTTTACATTTATGTATATATATATATGTTTTCATTAATTCATTGGAGCTTTTACGGTGTCATTATGTTGTTATTGGTAATTAAATATTGTAAACATTCAATAATGCATTATATTGATTGTTTTTATTTTGTAAGGCCTTAATATTATGTAATTTGTTTGCCCTAGTCATGTAACTTGTTTACAATAAACAATGGTCAAGGTTATTACACCTTAGAACATACAGAAATTTCTAGAATTTAAATTTAATATTTAACGCATAGATCTTCTAGATGTTTTCCTTACATAATCATTTTAGTCATGTGATAATTAGTTGATTAGAATGTTCTAGTTATATCTTGTGAACATTTTTCTAGAAAGAATAAATGTATTTATATAAGGTAGTTGAAAAGGGTTAAGTCAGTCAGTTTAATAAGTTTATACAGGATTAATTAGTTTATACAGGATTATCACGCACATCTTTTGTATTTGAAATCGACATTAAGTATTGTAAATCTATTATCAACTATTTAGTTAGGATTATAAGGAATATTCATCTGGACATTTATTGGTGGACTTCAGTGAACTATTAATTTGGATATTAACTTGGACTTCATTATTGTCATATAAGTCATTTATTGTATACTTAATTTGTAAAATCATTATTTTTGTCTTATTAAAAGTTAATTTTGAACAAATTTTGTTTTATCTTTGCTGACTTCAATTTACAATATTGTATTGGTCGTCTCTATCACATAACAGAAATTGGGGGCTCGTCCGGGAGCTTCGAAATTGTTTAAAAAAAAGAAATTATTATATTTTTGTTTAATAGAAACATTTTTAAAAGTCAGCAAAAAACTTTTACAAGATGTCATTTGATCCAGAACAATTCATGTCTACGTGTCAGGTGGAGAATTTTGAGAAGCTTAAAAGGGATGAATTAATTATCTTAGGGAAACATTTGAAATTAAACGTCAAATCTGGAATGAGGAAATTGGAAATTCAAAATGTGAGTGCAAATTATTTAGTTAAAGAAGACATTTTTGATGTATCTGTTTTGGAAACTTTTGACGTTCAAACACTTGAATTAGAAATTAGAAAATTGGAGATTCAAAAAGATTTGGAAATCAAAAAATTAGAATTAGAAGAAAAGTAGAAATAGAAAGACAGGAAAAAGAAAAAGAAAGAGTGTTTCAATTAGAAATGAAAAAAATTGAATTAGCTGAAAAAAGAATCAACAGATTTCTCAGAATTCTCAGACATTTGATGTTGCTAAAAACATAAGGTTGGTCCCTCCTTTTCAAGAAAAGGATGTAGACAAATATTTTCTGCATTTTGAGAAAATAGCTCAGAATTTTAAGTGGCCAAAACACAATTGGTCAATGTTATTACAGAGTGTGTTAATTGGTAAGGCAAGGGAAATATACACTCAGTTATCAGTAGAACAGGCTTCAGATTATGACACTGTAAAAGAGTTAATTCTTCAAGCCTATGAACTGGTCCCTGAGGCTTACCGGCAAAAATTTAGGAATGCAGAAAAACAGAGTAACAAAACCTATGTAGAGTTTGCTAGAACTAAAGAGCAACTATTTGATCGTTGGTGTTCATCAAAGAAAATAAATAATCATGAGAAATTACGTCAGCTATTTTTAATTGAAGAATTTAAAAGGTGCATTAGTACTGATATTAAAACTTATATTCATGAAAAAAATACAAAAACTTTGGAAATTGCTGCACGTTTAGCTGATGATTTTTCACTCAAACATGAAACACAAATTTTTAATAAACCACAGAAATTTTTCAAAAACAATAATTACACAAATTTTTCACCCAAACAAACAAATGAAGTAAATAGCAGGCAACGTCCAGTAAATAGCTCGTCCAAGTCCTATCCTCCCTCACAGTCACAGAGGCCATTTAAGTCGATTTCGTGTAATTATTGTAAAACGGAAGGCCATTTGATATCTGACTGTTATAGGTTAAAGCAAAGGAAGGAAAGTGAAATTAAACCCAGTGGTTTTGTTGAGTCGTCACAATGTTTGCCTCATTTTGATACAGATGTGCATAGTTCTTTTTCAAAGGTGAAGTCTGTCTCTGATCCTGTTAGTAAAGTCGAGGTCAAATCACCATCTAGTCCCATTATGGAGATTTTTGAACCATTTATTAGTGATGGTTTTGTGTCGCTTTCGAGTGATTTTTGTAATTCTACCTCTATTCGAATTCTAAGAGATACTTGAGCCTCTCAGTCTCTTTTGTTAACGGAAACCCTGCCGTTTGATGGTGTTTCTAGTACTGGTCGAAATATTCTTATTAAAGGGGTAGATTCTAGTGGTTATACTGCTATTCCTCTCCATAATGTTTATTTGTCTTCGTATACTTTTTCTGGACCTGTGACCCTAGATATCAAGTCATCATTGCCCTTTGAAGGTGTTCAACTTCTTCTTGGTAATGATTTAGCTGGGGATAAAGTTCAAAGAAATCCTATTGTGACGGACACACCTTCTTTTGATCAAGTTCCTGATTCTGCTAAACAGGAGTTTTCTGAGTTGTATCCTGCGTGTGCAGTTACTCGTGCTATGAAAAAGAAATGTGTGGAAGTTCAGAAAGTTGATGAAAATAGCACTGATGGTTTTGATTTGTCGGATACATTTATGAGTCAGTTTAGTGATGTTAGTGTTGAAACAAGCAAGCCTTTTGAGTTTTCTGATAGTTCATTGGTTCAAGGTGATGGTTTTTCTATGTCTACATTTAGTAATGAGCAAAATAAGGATCCTGAAATTTTATGTCTTTTCAATAGGGCTGTTGATGAAAGTGAGTGTTTGCAAGAACCCGTTACTTATTTCACCAAAAATGGTATTCTTATGCGTAAATGGAGACCTTCTGATGTATCTGCTGATGCAGAATGGGCAATAAAGTATCAAAGTGTAGTACCAAAGATGTATAGAGCTGAGATATTAAGCATGGCCCATGATACTCCCTTGTCAGGACACTTAGGTATTAATAAGACTTACAACAAAATTTTAAATTATTTTTATTGGCCTAATCTTAGAAAAGATGTCTCTAATTACCGCAAGTCTTGTCATACATGTCAGTTAGTAGGGAAACCAAACCAAGTTATTCCAAAAGCACCTCTTCAGCCAATACCTGCCTTTGAGGAACCTTTTAGTAGAATATTAATAGATTGTGTAGGTCCTCTACCAAAAACTAAATCTGGTAATCAGTTCATGTTAACTATCATGTGTGCATCCACAAGGTTCCCTGAAGCCATTCCTTTAAATATAAAGACTAACACCATAATTAGGGCTTTAACTACATTTTTTACTTTGTTTGGCCTACCTAAATCTATTCAATCAGACCAAGATTCAAACTTTATGTTTGGCATTTTTCAGCAAGTAATGTATGAATTGGGCATTAAACAGTACAGATCATCTGTATATCACCCTGAAAGTCAAGGCGCCTTAGAGCGATTTCATCAAACCTAAAAAAAAATATGATGCGGACCTACTGTTTTGACATAGAGAAAAATTGGGATGAAGGAATTTCTTTTCTTTTATTTGCTGTAAGAGAAGCAGTCCAGAAATCATTAGGTTTAAGTCCATTTGAATTAGTTTTTGGACATACAGTTAGGGGTCCACTCAAACTTTTAAGCGAGAAAATTTTATCTGATGAAAAAGACCATTTAAATCTCCTTGATTACGTTTCAGACTTTCGCACTAAATTTGTTAAAGCTTGTGATTTAGCCAATAAAAATCTTAAATCTAGTCAAGAATCCATGAAAGCCAAGTATGACTAAAATTCTGTAAAACGTAATTTTGACCCTGGTGATAAAGTTCTTGTATTACTTCCTGTTCCTGGAAAGCCACTTGAAGCCAGATATTTTGGTCAATATATTGTTGAAAAGAAACTGAGTAATTTGAATTATATTATCAAAACACCTGACAGACGTAGACAAAACAGGTTGTGTCATGTTAATATGATAAAACCTTATATAGATAGAAATAGCGTTAGTGTTGACCCTGACAGTTCTAATAATGACTTTTCACGTCTTTCACGTCTTCACGGATTTGACATAACCGGATTTGACTCAACCCCGGATTGACTCACTGATAATGTGACGGGTGCTGCTAGCGGAACAGGACATGCTTACCCATCCGGAGCACCTGATGTCACTCCCGGTTTTTATGGGAGTTCACACTGTCAGTGCTTTCGTTTTCCGTGTTGTCTTGTATATCATATTGTAAAATTTTAGTTTTGTCTTCGAGAGTGATGTTTGTGCTACCGATTTGTCCTTGTGATTGTTTTCATACTATAGAGATTTACAAAAAGCATTTCCAAATTTCACCATGATACTGTTTGAGGGTTAGAGAAGTAGCATGTATCATGGATCACATTGGTTTTTGTCTAGGGGTTAGAAAATGACATTAACCAATCAACTACCAAACAGACCTTTCAAAACCCTCTGTGCCTTACTGATAGTGTGACGGGTGTCGCTAGCGGGGCAGGACATGCTTACCCTTCCGGAGCACCTGATGTCACTCCCGGTTTTCATGGGAGTTCACACTATGAGTGCCTTAGTTCTTAATGTTATCTTTTTATTTCCGTGCATTGTAGCTGTCTCACGTCCTTGTTTTGTCTTTGTTTTTTATCTGTTACCGTTTCTGCCATGTCTTTGGACTTCGATTTTTGTAGTCATCGCTTCCCTTGTTCCTTCGGTATTTTACTGCCGTTGTTTTTGTGAGAAGATTGATTCGCCATCTATCACACCGAAGCTGAAAAATTCACAGATTCTTCAAGATTTGGATTCGAAACTTCAACATTTGCCAGTGATTCAAAAGGAACAGTTAAAACAGTTACTCCGTGATTTTGAACATTTATTTCCGGACATTCCAACATGAACTGATAAAATAGTTCATGACGCTGATGTTGGTGATTCAGTGCCGATAAAACAGCATCCATATCGACTGAATCCGATCAAACAAAAGTATCTGCATGATGAAATTCAGTATTTGTTAAAAATGACTTTATTGAACCTAGCAAAATCAATTGGAGCTCGCCTTGTATTCTAGTACCAAAACCTGATGGAACTTATCATATGTGTACGGACTATAGAAAATTAAACAGTGTTACAAAAACTGACTCATTTCTAATTCCGCGCAATGTTGACTGTATTGATAACATTGGAAATGCTAAATACATTACAAAAATTGACTTGTTGAAGTATTTTATCAAGTTCCTCTTACAGAACATGCAAAAGAACTTTCCGCTTTTGTTACACCCGATGGACTTTTCCAAAACAAAGTGATGACTTTTGGCATGAAAAATTCGTCAGCAACTTTTCAGCGTCTCATCAACAGTGTTATTTCTGGAATTTACGGTTGTGAAGCATACATTGATGACATTCTTATATATAGTGACACTTGGGAAGAACATCTTCAGATACTTCGAACTTTTTTCGACTGTTTAAGCAGTGCTATGTTAACAGTCAACCTCTCCTAGAGTGAATTTGGATGTGCTTATGTAAACTATTTAGGACATGTTGTAGGTCAGGGTCAGGTAAAACGTATTGATGCTAAGATTAGTGCTATTTCTAGTTTTCCTAAACCTGAAAATAAGAAACAATTGATGCGTTTTCTAGGAATGGCTGGATATTATAGAAAATTTTGTCAAAACTTCTCTTCTATAAGTGAGCCTTTGACTAAACTATTGAGAAAAAATGTAAAGTTTATTTGGTCTAAAAGTTGTGATGAAGCATTTGAAGAACTAAAAGCCATCCTAGAAAGTGCGCCAGTTTTAGCAACACCTAATTTTAATTGTCAATTTACTTTAGCAGTAGATGCAAGTGATGTTGCTGCTGATGGTGTTTTGTTACAAGAAGGTAAAGTTGGTATAGACCATCCTATTTGTTATTTTTCTAGAAATTTTTAATAAATAAATACCAGAGAAATTAAGCCACCATTAAAAAAGAATGTTTGTCTCTGATTTTGGCTTTACAACATTTTGAAATCTATGTTACAGCTTCAATTCAGCCTATCATTGTACATACTGATCATAACCCTTTAAATTTATTCATAAAATGAAAGATAAAAATCAAAGACTTTTGAGGTGGAGTTTGACTTTGCAAGGTTTTAATCTAGACATAAGACATATTAAAGGAAAAGATAATGTCATTGCAGACGCATTGTCAAGAGTTTGATAAATTTCATAACATTTTATTTTATTTTAAAATGTTTTTATTGCATTCAAACATTTTCTTTTTTTTTTTGGGGGGGGGGGTGTTATAGATAATAAAATATTGTAAACATTCAATAATGCATTGTAATGATTGTTTTTATTTTGTAAGGCCTTAATATTATGTAATTTGTTTGACCTAGTTATGTAACTTGTTTACAATAAACAATGGTCAATGTTATTACACCTTAGAACATATAGAAATTTCTAGAATTTAAATTTAATATATAACACATAGATTTTTCTAGAGGTTTTCCTTACATAGTCATTTTAGTCATGTGATAATTAGTTGATTAGAATGTTCTAGTTATATCTTGTGATATTTTTTCTGGAAAGAATAAATGTATTTATATAGGTTAGCTGAAAAGGGTTAAGTCAGTCAGTTTAATAAGTTTATACAGGATTAATTAGTTTATACAGGATTATCACGCACATCTTTTGTATTGGAAATCGACATTAAGTATTGTGAATCTATTATCAACTATTCAGTGAGGATTATAAGGAATATTCATCTGGACATTTATTGGTGAACTTCATTGAACTATTAATTTGGATATTTACTTGGACTTCATTATTGTCAGATAAGTCATTTATTATATACTTAATTTGTAAAATCATTATTTTTATTTTTGAACCAATTTTGTTTTATCTTTGCTGACTTCAATTTACAATATTTTATTGGTCGTTTCTACCACATAACAATGTCAATAGAGGCTGTTGAGGAATTATCAGAGACCCATTTTTTCTATGACACCGATCATATCACCTACATCATACCTGATGGCATTTTCAGTTTAACCGAGGATAACAATCCTGTTTTATTATCATACAACCCGACATACACGACGTAAGCTTACCAATTACAGGTGTTACACAACAAGATACATTCTTCTCTCACATTTTTAGTAAAGAGATAAAATGAGGCCATACGGCAAACTGAGGCATCTGCTATCGCCCATGGGGGGACAAGAATGTATATTGAGACATTATTACTCCACCATTTTTTCACTTTTTGCATCCTTTTCGTACAAAATGAATTTACAATGTACCAATATTACTGTGAATTTAGTTTCTGCATATGCGCATTTTGTCATATGTAGCAGATTTTGGTTTTTCTATTGCGATTATATTGGTGATTTATTCTCTATCAGCTTTTACACACATTTTAGTTTGTAGATTTCTTTTATCTGCACTGAAGAGACATAAGTTGTTGATATGCGTATATGCATATACTAAATTCAAAGTAACTTAGGTATTTTGTTATTTATTGCCTCTGCTAGTGGACTGTTAATTCCCGAGGGTATTCACCTGCCCTGTAGCCAGTACTTCGGTACTGGCCCAGAAACCGCTTTTTTTTAAACTATCGATATCAAAATTTAAGAAAATTTTGTAAAAAAAACAAAACTGAGGAATGTCCCCTTCTTGCATAGCGCTGCCCTAAGCTGATTTTGACTTTTCTATTTGGATTCTATTGGTAATTTGGTCTAATCAGCTTTTACACATATTTTGATTTTAACTGCACTGAAGAGATATACGTTGTCGTAATGGGCATATGCAGAAACTAAATTCACAGTGACTTGGGTATTTTGTTATCCGGTAAAATGAATCTGCCAGAGATTGTTTCCTATTTATGACATGTAGTGTTGAGTAAAGTCAAATTACACAAGCAACTACTGACATTTGAATAAACTGCATAAATCAAAATGAAGTTAATAGTTGAATCTTTAAAGCTTATGTTGTAAGACAGTAATTTATTGTGTTCATAAAGTAATTTTTATAGTGGTTTCAAATCAAAATAAATTCATGTTTATGCATAAAAGACTGTTAAATATCAAAACATTGAATACTACTGTTCCACTTCTCTACACGTTAAGGGTACCGTTTTAAACCTACCGCTAGCTGGGTTAGGGTTAGGGTTGAGTTCCTATCGTTGTCTATGTCTTTTGTCATGTTGTTGTTTTTCTTGTGGCATGTGAGTAGTAGAAAAATGGGGATTCTGCCGCACTCATGCAAAATCCTGCATAAAAATCCCTACCTCGAGGGCAAAATGCAAATGGACAGCATTCCAATTGATCATAAGGTAAATACAAGAATTATGTCTTTCATACACAATGGATTCGTCGAAATCTCCCAAGATGACGACTTTATCAGCGAAGATGCCTTCCAAGAAAAGATGAAGAATCCAACACATGGAAGGATTTACCTACTGGAGTAATCTATAAGATCTTGGAGGTGGTAGAAGTGGATGGAAAATTTGGCAAAAGCAGGATTGTCACTCTGAAAAATCGAGAAGGAGAAATCACCAGAGTATGGGCCTGCCCCACGCTCAACAAAAAAAGGGTCCCTTGCAAGGAGCTTACGTTTGGAGCACTGGATACAAGCTGAGCAAGAAATCCAATCGACAATACCTCTCCTACGATCTGGTGAGGAAGTAAAAAAAAATACCAGAGGGCTCGGGGTAAGGACGCAAAATTTCCCAATCAAAAACGGATTGGGAATTTTTTTTTTTTTTGGTCACTTGGCACTTTGCTATGGAGGGTTCGGGAATGAGCGAGGAGCGAGGCGCGAATGGAAGAACCCTCCCTACGGCGCATGCGCATTCAAAATGCAAATGGATGGCATCCCCATTGATCATAGGGTAAATACAAGAATTATGTCTTTCGCACGGAGCATAAGTCAGTCTCTACAGGACACCTTAAAGAGAGGTGTGTCTACATCCGAGATTGATATAAATAAAGATATGACATCTGAAAGAAATAAGATGTATCAATTCCAGGATTTCTTTCTGGAGAATGAAAGCATCCCTACCCCCACTACCCCCCAAAAGCAGCATCAGTGCTGCAATGCTCCCAACCTCATGCAGATGGATGAGCACACCCGGCAGTGTCAAAATTGTGGGATGGGGCAAGTCCAGCGATTTGAGCATCAACCAACGGAGCGGAAGACCACCTGCGGCTACCCACTCAAGAGGAAGAAGGGGCAGTTCTGCAAGAGCAAGCCTGGGAAGGATGGTCTCTGCTGGAGACATAATAGGAAACCACGCGAGACGGAAGAAGAGGAGACCATTCCTATCGAAGGTAAGATGGTGGTTAAAGAGACCATGAAGACCCTCCGCCAAATAGCTAAGGATGAGGGTCTGAGGGGGATCAGCAGGAAAAACAAAGAGGTCTTGGTGAAGCTCATCGAGGAGAAAACCACCCGTAAATTTGATCGCCAGGAAGTCTTCAGCAAGAAGCAGCTGAAAGCACTCGCCAAGAATCGAGGCCTCACCAAGTACTCCCGACTCAAGAGAGGGGATCTCATTCAGCTGGTCGAAGAAGATATCAGAAATGCCCCAGTCGAGGATGAGATCAAGGTCACCTATAGGCGTCAAGCGCTGAATGGTGTATTTGGCACGGTCGTCATTGAACCCGTAAAGTCGCATGACGTGACGACATATCTCAAAGTAAGTCGATGCATAATCTTCACCACCATCCCAGATGCTCTCGCCAAAAAGAAGAATTGAAGGTGCACTTAGTGCTCCTAGCAGAAATGGTGAAGACCAACCCCGCGACCAGAGAAAATATCTACATCACCCCTTACTTCCGATCAGCTCTTGCTACCCTCACCCAATCATCCGACCTCGAATTGGAGATTGCCTAAATGATGGAGAAGATCAAGGAAAATATGGCTAAGTACATGCGTGAAGGGAGCGGGTGGACTTTCGGGCACGTCGTGAGCTAGAAATCCACCTCAACCAATTCAAGCCTCTCAAGGGCAGATCCTTCATACCACTCCCACAGAAGCTGAATCAGAAGAAAGCCATCATCAATGTGAGGAATGAGGATGATCGCTTCTTCCAGTGGGCGGTCCTAACAGCGCTTCACAATACTGAGGTGGATCGTAAATCCTCCAACCGAGTGACGCAGTACAAACCATGGGAGAAAGAGCTCAGCTTCGACGGTATTGACTTTCCAGTCTCGCTCAAGGCGATCGATAAGTTTGATGGGCAGAATCCCACCATCAACGTTAACGTCTTTGGCGTCGATGATGTAAAGGAGGGTGAAGATGGGGAAGAGGATATTCAGATCTATCCCCTCAGGATATCCAAGAATACGGGTCCCACTCACGTAGATCTCCTCTTCCTGACCCACGAAGACAAGCAGCATTACTGCTGGATCAAAAGTTTATCACGCCTTTTGACGTCTCAATTGACTGGTCACAAAGAGTCACTCTTCTTCTGCCGCAGATGCCTCTCCCACTTTACAAGGCAGGATCTCCTCGATGAGCATATGGAAGATTGCAGTCAGAAGGATCCGGTCAGGATCGAGATGACAGAAGAAGGGACCGCCATAGCCTTCTGCAATCACAAAAAGATGATGAGAGCTCCATTCGCGATTTACGCGGACTTTGAGTGCTTCACGGAAAAGCTCGATACCTGTCAACCAGATCCATCCCATTCCTACACGAACGCCTACCAGCTTCAGCGACCATCAGGCTTCTGCTATTACGTGAAGTACGCTCATGGGGATTACAAAGATCGGGTCATCTATTGCGGTGAGGATGCAGCCAAGAAATTCGTGGAGTGTATGGAGAAGGAAGTGGAGGTCATCGGTAAGCTATACAAGGAGAATAAGCCCATGGTGATGACCGATGAGGACAAGGAGAGCTTTGAAGAAAGCAAGCACTGCCACATTTGCGGGGGTGAATTTGGATTGAATAAGGTTCGGGACCACGACCATCTTACTGGGAAATATCGAGGTGCAGCACACAACGAGTGCAATCTGGACTTCCAGCTCCCGAAGCACGTCCCCATCTTCTTCCACAACTTGAGTGGGTATGATTCCCACATCTTCGTCAAGGAGCTTGGATTCTCTGAGGGTAAGATCAACTGCCTCCCCAATACCGATGAGAAGTATATCAGCTTTTCCAAGAAGGTGGGAGATCTGGAAATGAGATTCGTCGATTCGCTACGCTTCACGCTCAGCCCGCTGGATAAGCTAGCCAAGAATCTCACCCCCGACCAATTCAAGACCATGAAGGCGAGATTCGGCAATCGTCACGAGCTGATGATTCGGAAGGGAGTTTTTCCATACGATTTTATGGATGGGGAGGCTAAGCTGGAAGAGACTCAGCTCCCACTCAAGGAAGCCTTCTACGACGCTGCCCTAAAAATCATTGGGCAAAGATTGGAGCTTCTCTCTGATCCGGACATGCTGCTAATGTTCGAGAGGGGCACCAGAGGAGGAGTCGCCATGATCTCTCATCGCCACGTCCAGGCCAATAATCCCTACATGAGCACGTACAACGCCTCTCAACCCACCAAGCATCTCACCTACCTCGACGCCAATAATTTTTACGGATGGGCAATGTCGCAGCCTCTCCCCACAGGAGATTTCGAATGGGTGGAGCCGGAGGAGATTGATGAGATCTTGGAATTCCCCGATGACCACGAATATGGGGCCATGGTAGAATGCGATCTCGAATATCCGAATGATTGGAAAAATGGCGGAAAGAGAGGTCACGTAGAAAGTTGTCTCAACATTGTTGTGTGATATATAATATTAAGAAGTGATAAAACATTACAAGGAGTAAACAGTAATTATCGGAATGCTTGCTTATCGCTATTTATAAACATTTTAAAAACCTTTGGTGGCTAACAGTATATGTAAAATTTAATTTTCAAGATTGTATGTCGTATGTAAACAGAAAAAATGGCGTCCGATCCCTCACCTATTGATAATGTTCAAGAGTCCATTGACAATGTTATTAATCCAAACAATAGTAAT
This sequence comes from Modiolus philippinarum, assembly GCA_002080025.1. NCBI lineage: Eukaryota > Metazoa > Mollusca > Bivalvia > Mytilida > Modiolidae > Modiolus > Modiolus philippinarum. The sequence goes on from MJUU01066621.1 coordinate 31,227, forward strand.
GACAGTAAAAGAGGACGCAGTACGTCACGAAAACGTCAGCTGTCGTCGAATTCCAGTGAATCTATGAAACCTCCGTCTACGCGTCAGCGTTCTGTATCGCTCTCTTGCAATATAACTGACAAGTCGAGCAGTTCTCAAAACAAACCAGTAACATTCAAAACTCAAGGAGAGTCATTTAATATGTCAAGTCTTGTTCTTACAACCGTAACACAACCTGATATAATTAAATCTATTGGAACAACAGTTGTTCAAGAGATCAAACATGAGCTAATCTCTGAGTTGAAATCTGATTTATAAGCTATTATTTCAGAGGCTGTGAAAACTGCTATTTCCCCCCTTCAACATGTTGTAGATGATCAAAAACAAAAAATTCAAAATTTAGAAACAGAAAACGAAAAACTAAAGCAGTATGTTGATGATAAAATTGATGATATTGACACCAGGTATGAAAGGTTTAGAACCATGGCTACTGCCTCTGCAAATTTGCTGTATGAAACTAAAAGGGCGAATGCTGATATTGCAACTCTTAAGTCAGAAGGAAATGACATGAGGTCTGAAATTGAAATGCTTAAGGGTGAAAATACAAGTCTTAAGACAGAAAACTCATCTCTACGTGACAGCATTGAAGAGTTGGAACAGTACGGTAGGCGTACTTCGCTCCGCTTTCATAATGTGCCAATTACACCAAGACAACTCCAAGATACTGATAATATTATTGTAGATATCGTTAATAATAAGATAAAGCTACAACCTAACATTACAGTGGATGACATAAATCGTTCCCACATTATAGGAGAAATCCGGGATGGTAAAGCCCAATTAATTTGCAGGTTCAATAATTGGAAGATTAAAAATTCAATCTATACATCCAAGAAAAAAATGAAGAATAATCGCCCAAACATTTTCATTACGGAGGATCTCACTAAAGTACGTCCAGCTCTGATCAAAAAGCTATACCATTGTAGGCGCCAGTCAAAAATACA
>MJUU01066622.1:1587-17893 GCA_002080025.1 Modiolus philippinarum
TTGCGTGTTATAGAAATGTAATGCATTTATCAATTTTCTAATCACTTAAAAATACTGAGGCTTCATTCCGTGTATGGCACTCGGTAGATGTCCCTGGTACTTGATTTGGCTTCCAATTTGATATTTTTGGACATGCGTACTTCTTTCTGGACAACTTTTGGATTATGGCTTTCCATATTATTGGATTTTAATGCTGCTGAGGAGAGGTTACTCCTTGAAACATGTGTACAGCATAACGAAATTTACTTTTTATGCAATATCGCAATATCGGCATTTTTGTATCTATACAAGAATTATGTCACCTTGACCTATATTTTCCGCATCAATGAATTTGGCTTAATTTTCACTCTATGTCCATATATCAAACAAAATTCCGGTTCCAACTTTGGTAAATTTCCTGAAAATGTCCAAGACTAACAAATTTTGAAAATTTTGCATACAATAAAATATTATAGTCATTTTTTCATATGACGCATATTACAGAAAAATAAGAATCCAAAAATGTGGTTCCAACTTTTGTAAATTTCCTGAAACTCTCAAAGACCAGCAATTTTTGGAATTCTTGTTAGAAACAATGCTTTTTGTGTGCGTTTTAGTCAAAACAAATATTTTCAATGGTAAGATTTCAAAAATGATTCCAATTTTGGTAAATTTCCTGAAACTCTCAAAGACAAGCAATTTTTGGGAATCCTTGTTAGCAAACATTCTTTTTGGATAATATTGGCCAAAACAAATATTTTAAGTGGTTAGATTTCAAAAATTTTTGATTTTAGTTTTGGTAAATTTCCTGATACTCTCAAAGACCAGATATTTCTTTGAATTCTACTTAGCAACCACATTTTAATAAAGGCCAAATTATAATGACAATGGAGTGAGCAGGCGAGACACTAGGTTCCGCGGAACCTTTACGAACTATTTAAGGTATATGGTGTTGGTAATCTTAGTTTTAGGGGTACAAATTGATAAAAATTCAAGGACTTTAAAACAAGATAATAATGAATACAAATTTTAATAGGGTATAAGGTTTTGGTAGCCTTAGTTTTACGGGGTCATGGATTGATAAAAAATGTACCTATTATCAGTCTTTTGATCATAGAGTGATTCATACGTCAAAAAATTTGATTAATAGATAAAGATATGATATTTTTATGTGTCAGTTGACAAGTAGTACATGTATGGTGTGAATATCGGAAGATTTTGATCTGTATAAATATGTAAACCTTGAGTGTTCTTTACCATCGGGACCTTTGGCATTTTGTCGTAGTTTTTGTAACATGAAGTCACTATCATGCTTTTGTTTGGTCGATGTTCTAAATTATATTTTGTACTTCACAAATCAAACAATTAAAAGATATAGACTAAATGTAACTTAAACAAAATCTATCAATAAAGCAATACTTATCAATTAAAACTATTTATAAGAGCTGTCTCCCTGCCATTCAAATTAATGTAGAGAAGATAAAAGGAAACATATACAATGGCAGAAAATTACAACCACATGCCACAATCTACCAGGGAGCTTCACAAGAAAACAATAAAAAAAACCAAAAGACAAGCGTAGACAGTAGACAACGATGGGAACTCGGAATAGCCGGACTTGATATCGGCACTTGCAAGAGCTAGAGGAAAGGGGTGCTCGCCGCTAAACTGTCGGCTAGCTCAAGGAGCGTGGCTAGTCTACTGATAAAACACTGTCGCATTTCGGAAGGAAGAATAAAATCCAAAACTTCCCGAAGGGTTTGGTAAAGAATCATCATGTTTTTCAGTAGATGTGCATCGGCAGTATCAGTGAGAAGCCAGTATACCTGTAAAATCTTCAGGTCACTGGATCTGAAAACCAGTTTTAACAAATTCGAACAGAATATGCTGTCAATAACCCCTCTATACATAAAGAATGTAAGTAACGTCCAAAGTTTTCCGGGATTTTTCATCAGTTTTTGGCATTATTTAAAAACATTTCCATAAAACGAGGTTGAAAAGCCCTTAGTAATAAGCTTTTTGCGAGTCATACAATATTTAGATCATAATCAAACACTGTACTTTCTGATTTGTTTTTAAAATAAGAAATCTGTTAGTCATTTTTGAACGTGTAATAGAAAAACTTGTTCAAAACGAAGAAGCATTTCTTTCGTGAACAGCTTTGTCCTTAGATAATTCATACCCTTTGTTCTCTATGGCATTGGATTTCATGCATTCTTCCAAATGTCCTGATTTGATATCCGAGGAGACATAAGTTGTCGAAATGACCATCTGCAGAAACATTTAATTAACAGTTACTTCGGTATTTAGTTATTTATTTCCCAACATGCTCTTGATATAAGAAAAGAACTTTTTTTATATATTAAGAATATATCTTGGAAGTCTAGAATATCTTTATATTAACTGAGTTTCCTTGTATGTTGATATCAAGGAATATTTCCTTATAACCGTTAAAAAAATGGATTATTATATTGATATAGTTGATAAAGGAGCCTCACAATCAACAAACTGAGCAATACACATTCAAGTCCTTGAAAAGATCTGTTCACCACTTGACGTCTACTTGGAGGAAAAAATCCGAAATCAGACGTCATATCCGATCCGTCATCTTTCTGTTACTTCTAAATCCGTCATCTACGTCATACGTACTTTTGGATCGTATCAACATATCTCGACAACAACAGTTTGACATTAACAACTGGTAATTCGGGTATCTTTTATGACGATAAACGGATAAGTATAACCTAGGTGGAAGCAAATCTGAATCTAGTTGTAAAATTTGCTTCGATGGGGGTAACGATATGGCCAAGAGGGGTATGCCAAATCCGGAAAAACCAAATGCTTTTGATTTGTATATATTCATTTATCCGGCAATGGTACTTTTACTATACAGATAAAGCCCTTCGCATATTGCTGTGCTGTATCCTGCATAACAAATTGGGCAGGGTTTCCTTTATCACCAAAGTAATAAGTATATCTGTAATGAAATAAGAAAATAAGAAAAATGTGTTTTTCTCAAAAATATAGATTTCTGGCTTGGTTTCCATGGCAACCAAATGCTCCATCATCTATTTCAACCAATTTTAAACCTCGTTTCAAAAACAAAATGGGCAGGGTTTCTTCTCAAAACCTAAGTAATACATAAAGCTGTAATAAAAATACAAAAACATGTTTTTCTCAAATTAAAATTATAGGTTTCTGGCTTAGTTTCCTTGGCAACCAAATGCTTCACTGTTCATTACTATGCACAAATTTGGACAGGGGAATACCCTTATAATCTAGGTAATACATACTGCTGTAATCAAAACATAACAAACAGCATAATACATGCTTTTCTCAAAATTGCTGCTTTTATCAGAAAATCCATTTACTTTTCTAAAAAAATAAGTTTCTTGGTTTGTTTCCATGACAACCAAATGCTCTTTCATCCATTACACCCAATTTCAGACTCCCTTCCAAAAGAATTGGGTAGGGGTTCCCATTATATATGTAATGCATATTGCTGCAATTATAAAATCATCAACATAAACTACTTTTTTCTCAAATTTTCCATTTTTTGATTTAGTTTCCATGGCAAAAGTAGTTATTTTGAAATTTCCAATGCTGTGGAATCCTTTTCCCACATGACAGACACCTTTCCTATGAAGTTTCATGGAGCTAGTATTAAAAGTTTTTGATATACAGTGAGAAATAAATGTGAAAAACATTCAAAATTTCATTTTCCCATAGGGTTAACATTGGCGACCCAACCCCTTTTTAAGCCCCTCAAATGTACCTTTAATGGACCCCTTTGGAAAAGTTTTTGTTTCTTGCACAAGATGCATGGGACCAGCATCATACAAAGTTTGAAAGTTCTAGATATAGTGAGCTCTGAGATCTTGTTCGTACAAGTTCATGGGGACGAGAAAAAACAAAGAAATCGGAATAACAATAAGAAACGCATCAAAAACGATAACTCTCCCAACTTCGTTTGGGAGACTTTATAACAAACGCAGGAAAACAATAAGTCTCCCCAAAATTCGTTTGGGAGACTTAAAGTCTGTTTCACTTCCTTTAGATAATGAAAATTTTACAATTTCTCCTTTATTTGAAAACCAATTTCTCTAAAGTTTTGCATGAAGATTAGGAATGACCGTACATATCTGAAAAATCACTCTATTACGGTTAAAAATATGCAACTGAGACTTGTGTACATGTGAATTTTCCTTGTTTTTGTAAGACGGGTTAAAAATTTTAAGTGTTGGATTTTTCTATTTTGAGGGTGAACAGGGGGGAAATTTTAATCGATTGACAAGAAACATTTTGTCAATATTAGATTACCTGTCGACAGGTAAAAGGCGACATTACCCATGTCAGTTTAATCAAAGCTCCGATGGAGCTGAATCTCGAAGCCCTGAAAATCTACACGTTGCAAAACTTAGGAGTCATCCAAAGATTGCATGTATTAAGTTACTCCTTAATACGTGAAAATAATCGGATTGTGTGATTTCGCACGTCGATTTCATTGCTATAAATATGATGTTATTTTCATCTTTGACAAATTACACACTAGTCATTCGGCTAATCGGGTGAAATGTCCGTTGATTTTGTTTACTATGTGGTTACAACGGCAAAGGGTCCGTTGATAGGAGTAGGCTACGGGTCAGTTGAGAGTAAATTTCAATTTATGTCTTGAAATTTTTTGATAAATTCGATTTTAAGTTTATAAATAATCATTATCTCGTAAAATGCGTTTGTCTACCAGTGCGATTATCATTACGCTAGTGTAAGCTGTCACTGTTTTTAACATAAGTTTCAAAATATTGTCAGAAAACTAAAAGGCGATGATGTACCCTAGTACAATTTTGACAACAAATTCAACAAAATCAATCAGAAAAAGATATTTGTTCGGAAAAAAGGTTTATTTTTGTACTTGACACAAGATCTACTGAAGAATAGTTTAATTGTAGAGACTCAAGTATTATTGTTTAAAATGGTTATTACAATTTTTTTGTCCGTTAATGAGTTGGTTACAATTTAAAAGACAGTTAATGAGTTTGTAGCCGGAAATGCTTTACTGTTTAAAAAGATGATGAACACGCGACCTTTTGCATATCTTAACGGTTACTAGTACTTCAAATCAAGATAATTTTAAGTTTTACCCTAGTTTGTAATTGCATCAATAGCACACATATTATACTGTTATACCGCATATCTACTTCCTAACTAACTGATATTTCAAAGCATTATCCCTTTACGATTTGCCTTTCAGAGAATTGTTGACAGTACGCAGAAAGTAAAAAAAGTATTTATGGAATAAGCAACTATCAAATATTAACTTATGAACGTATATATTCGATGATTTGATCACAGCGCATTTCAATTACAAAATATATACTAGTATCTGCCATATTCATAATCCCTTATTGTTAACGTATTGTATAATGCTAGTTTAGGGTTGGTCAATAACTGCTAAATTTTAGCAGTTAATATTTTTAGTCGTTATTACACTGAAGTGGTGGTCCAACTGTAAGCCAAAAATATTCTCAGCCGGATGAACTAAAATAAATACTGAAGACCAGAAAAATCTAGCAGGAAAAATAAACTTTGCAGATTCAGGAAATAAATTAAATGACATTATGGAAAAGAAATATAGTTACAGATTTTGATTGTAAGTAAAGACCTTATACCTTATTCTCTGATGAGATGAAATATCCCGGTACTGCAATTTGATTGGTTAACCCGACGGAGGATATGATACCGTATCCATGTGGTGGCCAGAAACGACTATGAAACAAAACTATAGCACTTCTAACAGAATATAATTGTTAATCGGGCTTCACAGGGGACTGGAACCAAACTTGTGGCAATAGTTATTGGTTGGTTTCTTTTTTAAAATGCGGGAATAAAGTCCGTAGTTCATACAAGAAAGTGCCAGCAGGAAACTTAGTTAAACATTAGACTCTATAATACCTTTATTTATTATAACAGGTTTGGGGTTTTCTCGCCGTTCATTGAAGATCTTATGGTGGCTTTGAGTTGTTATTACTCCCCTTTGGGTCGTTGTCTCTTTGACACATTCCCCGTTTCCCTTCTTTTTTCGATAAGAAAACTTATACAAAGATCTTCTCTCATGGTACTACATAGTCAATTACACCAAACACATTCACAAATGTTACACATTGGACTCTATCAGACGATTTTTCAAAGATCTTCTCTGAAACAACAAAACCAATTGGAACCAAACTTGGTCACAATAATCGAATTGTCACTTTTCAAGTTCGCACCTCATCGAAATGGCAGTAAGTTTCTTTAACAATGGAACTTAAGGAAAACACAAACATTTCTTCCTTTGCCACCTGGCCAAAACGAACCAAACCCAGTGATTTAGTCATTAGTTTGTCCTTAAAATGTGTCTTCATCTCATCTTAGATGGCTATAGTGTTGGACATTTACAGGGCTATTATTCTTTATGTAATGATTGCTTTTATCTATTTCATGTCTGTGATGTTTTGTATGTATTGGTATCAATCCTATGTATATTGGATTTAACCAAATAAAATTCAGTTCTGTTCTAGATGGCTGCCAACGGAAAATATTAACGTTGGACTCTATTTAAAAAGCTAGCACAACGATCTTCTCCACTGAAACTGCATGAATAATTGGAACCAAACTTATTGAAAATTGTCTTTTGTTTTCCCGTCTTTTATAGGTTTTTAATTTTGATAGCAACCAGCAGGGATCTCCTCTGTGACTACCACTGTTAAAAGATGTATTGCACTGTAACCTAGACTTCCACCGGTTACGAACATTATTTTTATTTGACCATATAAAAAGAAATTTAGAGATCTTCTCCCTTAGTATACTTTTGCCCATTTGATACCAAACTTGATCATAATAATGTTTGTATTATTGTGTAAGTAAGTCACAAACGTCTGAGTAAGTCCATTATGGTCAACAATGGAAAATATAGCTTAATGTTTGGCAGTATGGGAATACTTCCAATGATTTAACACATGTTGATCACCATAGGTCTGAGATGAACAGGTCTGAGATGGGATGAGCCGGAAGATAGCCGTCAGTGGGGAAGATACCTTTAGTGAAATCTCCTTCAATCGACTTTTAACTTAAAATTTTTCACAATATTCTTTAAAGAGTTCCCTTCAAAATGATTCCTGGCAGATCATCAACTCATCCAAGATAGCCACCAATGGGATCAAAGTTTAGCATTGGCCCGTATGGAAAACACCTTCCAGAATCTTCTGATATTATTAATCCGCAGTCACAATGTTCTTCAGATTGTATTTGACAAATCGACACTCAAACAAAGTGACTACTGTAATTTAAAGTTATGATGTAGTTGTGGATTAATAAGTTAGCTATTTTCTTCTCGTTGAGAGTCTGTATAAAAAAAAAAGAAGTGGACGTACTAAACTGTTGCAACAAGATGCTTATGGTGCTTGTTTGTGCCATTTTATCTTTTCATTTTTCGTTGTGTCGACTTTTCGGGCGAAAATGCGCACATTAGCGGGGTGAAAAGACACAAAGACGCAAGTTAGTGTGGCGAAAAGATCAAAACACTCAAATTAGCAGGGCGAAAAGACGAAAAGACGACAAACTAAAACCCGCTAATTACAGACCTTAAGATGTCGTCTTTTCATCTTTTCGGGACGAAAAGACTCAAATTAGCTCTGAGAAAGGCGATATTTTGCGAGACAAAAAGACAACAAAACGAAAAGACGGCAAATTAAGGTCACTAATTAGCGGGTTATAATTTGTCGTCTTTACGTCTTTTCGCCCCGATAATTATCGTCTTTTCGGGGAGATAGGGCGAAAAGACGAGATGGCAAAAACAAGCCACCATAGTTCAGTAATTGTGTTATAACCCCCATTTAAAAAGTTTATTTTGAGTGTGACTATGGGCTTTTTCGATTCTGTGGACTTTTAAAGTCAGTATAGTGCAAAGTGCCATCTTTTCAAAAATTGGATTTTTGTTCTCTGTCAGTTTTTAACATCTTTGAGTTTATGGTCTTCCAAACGTTTAGATTTTATCTGCACTGAAGAGACATAAGTTGTTGAAATGCGCATATGCAGAATTTAAATTCACAATAACTTCGGTATTTAGTTATTCATTGATTAACCTAGACGTTGGAATGGCATCTTAGAATGAACTTCTGTTGACCAGGGACCCTCTAAAATCAGAAAATGAATATATCATACAGTAATCGATAATGGACACCTTACTTCCGGGAAGTTAAGATGCAATCTATCAAAGACTTATTTTCGAATCTGTTGACTTACATTGAGTTACTGCAGATGGGTATTCCGACAGCGTATTCTTTTTTTCAGTGCAGATCAAATCTAAACATTTGGAAGGCCATTAACTGAAAGATGTTCTACAACTAAAACTTGTTTTTTTTTATATTCTTTAATTTAGTTGGAAGCCGGCTTACAAATTCAAATGCAGATGAAGATACCAACAGACGACACGGCTAAACGACCAAAGATAATGGATAATAACCTTCGCTTCGAGTTTGCTTCGGCGAACGACAATTATATTTTTTATATTTACTCTCAACTGACCTAGTTAACGGACTGAGTTTCGGGGCCTTTCGATTAACTGACTGGGTTTTCAATAATTCTTGATTATCTTCATTAATATAAATCAGTGCTTTATGTTGTTAAGGCAGTGTGTGGTACTTATTCATATTTTTCATAGGATAATTATAAATGTGTGTTTTCTTTGGTATTTTTCTAATAAAACACTAAAACCTAAAGTTTGTTTACATCTGCAAAGGTCAAAATATAGTGGTGAGTAACACGCCTTTCTAAAATACGTTTAAATGAAGCAAGGTCCACAAAAAATGTTATCACAACAATATTCACCCATTATTTTTACACTGGTAGACACATTCACTATTTTCCTATAAATTGCATGCGATATGAAAAAAGCAAATTTTGATTGACATTTATGTTGATATTACGATAAATTCTGATCAACTGACTGTAACCTACTCCAGTCAACATGCCCATCACCGTTGTAACCACATATAAAACAGAGTTAACGGACAATTCACCCGTTTAGCCGAATGACCAGTGTGAAATTACTGCGCGACAGGTTCGTTGATCCAAGGACGTATATTTATATAATTGTACGCCCTCGGTTGATCCGAGACGCAATTTAAAAAAAAACGAGTAATTTGATAAACATGCATATTGTTCTCAATTTAATAAAACGACACCGGATTCAACTCAAGAAAATGAAGAAATATAACTTAAAAACACAAATGTATACGATTTTGAAAGAAACTTGCGCACTATATTTTATCGGAAGCACGAAGATCATCTTTTAGAGCTGTTAATAGGCTTGAAGCCTCACGTGATTTTTTCTTGTCATATTAACATCTCTTCATGGCTTCGAGATAAAATAGAAGGGAAACAGGGAATGTGCCAAAGAGACAACGACCCAAAGGGGAGTAATAACAACTCAATTTCGATGCTCGATGACAATCGCGAGCGGTAAAACATAATAGAGATTTTGAAAAAGCTGTATTTCCTCAAAAGTGTACGATTTGTGAATAAAAAAAATACCGAATTTAGAAGTGTACGGTATTTTTACACAGTTATACAAAATTTTGAGCCGAAATATACAGCAATGCTGTCAGCAGAATGCAAAATCCATTATCTAAAGGAAGTGAAACAGAGTTTAATAAGAAACGGGTAATAGCAATTAGTCACCAAACTTCGTTTGGGTGACTTACTAAGAAAAGCAACAAAAACAATAAGTCTCCCAACTTCGTAGATATCAAATGTATTTGTACTCGGCACGAAACAGATTGGAATGCTCGCCAAAGGCTCGCACGTCAATCTGTTTCTAAGCCTTGTACAAATACACACTATCGACCAAGTGCGAATCGACCAGATCATTATGATAGTCAACACAATATATGCTATTGTTGAAAAAGTCATTATTAATGTCGTAAATATAATTGATTTTATGACAGTAATAATTCCTTTATCGGAATCGCATTTATTGTTTAGACTCTGATAATGATCCCATCGATTCGCACTTGATACAGCACTAACTATTTATTGTCTATGTATTGTCTATAAATGCCAGGGGGTTTAATTTCTTCACTAATCATCATTTTTCATTATGGGAAAAAATAGCCCAGTTTAAAAATGTGTGACAAATATAAACTTGAGGAAAGTTTTGCACCTGAACATCAAATGGCCTCGCGAGGTTGTTAAAATCACAAATTTCCATTTAGTGTTTCCTCACCGAAATCCGGAGTGATTGTCACGCTTTTGTGTTTCATTAAGAGTTTTCACTTTTTGCATTCAACTTATATCGGCACCATATAATTTTCTTGTTATGTGTGTCACACTTATATTGTGAATCCTCTTGTGACTTCAAATGTCTCTTGAAATTATATAAGTAAGTAAAAATCTCAGTCACACTTTTGTGTTTTGCCGCATATTTTGATTTGCATTTACCGTTTGACTAACCAGCACTAGAACGTTTGTTCATTTTCAGTGAGAGTAAGTCAGTTTTTGCATTCCTGAGATAGTTTTTTTTTTATTTAAAACATTCCAAATAACCTTATTTATAACTTTTTGTATCAAGACTAAAGGCAAACACTGAATGGAATGCAACGTCATAAACGTCATCATCTGATTGCAAAGTATCAACGATGCTATAACATAAAAAAGATATATTCTCATTTTTCTGAGCGGATTTCAGTGATCTGAGGTCTCGGCAAACGGTTTTGGTAAGCTGAGTTCGCGTATAATTGGTTTAGTCCGGTTGAATAATGTTTAAGCCTGTTAGGAAAAATGTAAACAAATCTATGCTAAAGTAACGGTTCATAGTAAAGTATAGTCTCGGTTTTTTTTTGTTTTTCCGACGTTGCCATTGTCCTTGGATTGTTCTTTTTGGACTGACGGTTCGGTTCTCACTTACTTTGATATTTGGACATTTACCTTTACCTAAACATGACTCAGCCTTCTAGGTGAGACTTTTACGTTGGGGAAGCTGGGACTAATATATTAGTCCCAGAGGGAAGTAAAAATCACAAAACAACGAAAATATAAAGGAAAGGGCCATATTGTGTAAAAGTGCAGATACCAATGCTGTTCACTAAATGAAAATATGTTTTATTTTTTCACAAGGAGTTTGTCGAGATGAGACCATTGTCACTTCATTTTGAGCACTAGAATTAAAAATGCGTACAAAGTATGAACATCGTTCTTAGTAAGTGTGAAGTACAGTGGAAGCTTTTATTATATTTTTCAGAAAATAAATCTACAACAGACAGGATAGAGATGGATTTGTATGATACCAAGTCATCTGTATTGTTACTGTTTGTAACTTTTATTGAGTCTGTAAAATCTACAAACAACACAACATTAGGTATAGTTATACTCCCTTCAAAGTATCCTTCTTCACCATAAGAAGATATCCGGAAAGCTGCTTTCGGCCAGGTTGTGAAGACTCTGTAGCAATATGATGTCAACAGATGTAGATAAATTCCGTCTTCATAGGTCTTCCATAACTTAAATTAATCTCGTGAATTATTTACCTGCATGTATTCCAAATATTTGTTAGAAATATAGAGGTTCATTGGCTGAGACTGCATATATATGTCACATGACAAAAAAATTAAACTGAACACTCGAGTTTTAATTAAAAAAAAATCATCAACCCAGTAGTGTAGTACTATGGTGCTGGTCAGAAAAAAAAAGAATTCATTTTGAAACTTACGATATGAAAAAAAAAATCAGAAAATTTTGTTTAAAAACCGAGGAGAATCTCCCTCATGCAAAGCTCTGTTCTTGGCTGATTATGGCTTTCAATATAGATTCTTTTGGTCAGTTATTCTGTACCAGGTTTTATGCATCTTTTATGCATCTGGATTGATTTTATATGCACTGATAGTCATGAGTTGTCGAAATGGGTGATAACAATATAATATTCAAGCTTTAATGTGTTTACTTTTCTCTATAAAGCTTGAATATTTAATTAGCATGTCATAATATTGTAAATAATTGTAAAACGGAGAAGACTTCATAAGTATGTTTTACTTGTGTCTAATCCAATTTGTTATATTTACAAATAACTAAGTTAAAACTAAACTAATGGGTGATACACTAAAAGAAGAAAAAAAACATTGCTTTTCTTTAAAAAAATAAATTACAACAGCATATAATTTCATCAAGATATTATGTTTTCATGTATTGCACTAAATTTCACTTTTCTTTCAAATTCAGTTTCTGTTGATGACCGTTTCGACAACTCATGTTTTATAACAAATATTTGGAATACCCAAACCGAAAGAACAAAATACCAATACTCTATAAAATGAAAAGCCAAAAATCAGCTTTGCAAGCGGGAGATACTCGTTAGCTTGAAAAAATATTTATTCAAATTAAGTATTGAAATTACCCTAGCAGAGTTCTCAGCGAACGGTTTAGGTAAGCTGAGTTCGCGTATAGTAGTTGGTTTAATCCGGTTTAAGAAAGTTTATGCCGGTTGAAAAATGTAAACAAATTTCTATTTTAGTAACATTTGATAATGTTTTGTCCCGGTTTAGAGTAGTGTTTAGTTTCAGTTTTTGATATTTGAACATTTACCTTTACCTTGACATTACCCCGCTTACTAGGGGAGAAAATCGTTTTTTGGTCAGCACTGAAGTACAGAACTACTTGGCTGATACCCTTGGAGAAAAGCAGTCTTCCAGCAGAGGCATCGCTGCAGTTAAATTTCGTTTCTGTAGATAACCATTTCGGCAGATTATTTCTTCCGTAAATAGGCGTTTAAAGTGCGTCTCCCATATAGGTAAATGGCAAACCATAAGTGTTCACTTTTGTGATACAACAATCGTAACCATGACTAAACGTCATAAAACACCTGACGTCACAATGTAAGGTACGCTCAAATATCGGTTACGTTGACCTCACGGTATAGGTGTCCAGATGTTTCTTGACGTATTTTACGGAAGAAATAGGAACTTGCATTCGATCAAAATTAGAGATCGGCCGGGATATCTTTCACTCGTGTAAGAAATTCAACGTCTTTTCCTCTCGTTTTGCTACGCTCAACTCGAGAAAAGACAAAATTTCTCACACTTGTGAAAGATATCCCGATTTTTATTTTGATCTTATGCAAGATCCTATTAATCTCTTCAGTGTAGATCAAATCAAATATTTGGACCAAAACCAAAAGATTAGTCAACTAAATACCATTAAAAGCCAAAATCAGCCATGAACAGAGGTTTGAACGAGGAAGATGCGCCATAGTTTTAGACAATATATTTTTCAAATTATATGAATCAAAATATAATTTGAACATTCCACACCAGCGGCCATGCGATTTGGAACGAAATAAACATATTTTAAACGACTTTCAGTACATCATTATTTTTGTTAATAATGGTACCAATTTTACGCCAATGTATAACCTGTACTTTTTGGTTCAGTTTGCTTATATATATATAGTTAGTGCAAGACATGGTCAAATTATGGTTTGAGCTCACTTTGTTACTTATGTCATACGGAGTCAGTCGTAAACTTGCCAAACATCTCATCTGAGTCTACAAAGGTAATTGGAATAAAACATGACCACAATAGGCCTAGTGTAGTCACCTTTGAAATGCACCCGCCAAGTCCGCGCTCAATCAAAGATTAACAAAAGCAAGGAACAAAATCAACATTTATTGTCCCTTGCCTATGACCTTAACGGTCTACTTGTTCCTATTGTATAACCAATTTAGTAATTTCAGTAAGCTGTAGTTGTGATAAAGTTGTTCAATTCCAATAGGTACAGAGCTATGTATAAGTAAGAACATGATAATCCCCTTCTTCGTGAATAAGTAAGAGCGTTAGCGAGTACTTATCACGAAGATGGCGATAATCATGTTCTTATATATTAAGAATATTGTTTAGTACTTAAGAAATAATTACAATAATCAAACATTATAGACACTCGATAGATAGGCTAATTTAGCCCAATTTGACTTCAGCCATGCATGCAATAATTGGAGAAATTAAGGTCTATAAAAAACTGTGAAGGTGATAAAACAGGTGTTATATATGTAATTACCTAGAGTTATTCATTATGAAGTAGGAAGGTTTAGAACTTACGGAATTTAAAAGAGATCATTTAGATATACTGACTTGTAGTTTTATACTTTTATGGAACCTGAGGCTTTAAATGTGCTACAGTGGGTATGTATTTTCATTTTTTTTTGGGGGGGGGGGGGGGGTTGGCGGGGAGCTGATTTCCCGATTTAAACATCACAAGATCCTGATGGCAAGGCCATAATTGTGTGCATATTACGTTTTTCTGCACATTTTTTTAAAAATATTTCCAAAAGGTGGTTTGAAACCCAAAACGCCATTTCTATCCTCCAATGCTTTATACTTGTTTTTTTTTATCAAAGTAATGATTACACCCCCTAATCTATTATTGCTTTGTGTTTTTTATCTGAATTATACTGAATAGTCAATTTATTGTTTGAAAATATTATAATACAGACTTTTATGTGAATGACAACTCCTTCATATTTTACAGATAATGCTTTACAATCTAAATGAAATGCCTCAGGCCATGAGGCCGTTTTAAGCTGTTGACCCTTACATGTAAAACACAATAGATAATCCTTTAGTAAGAACATGATTTCTTACGTTCTTCACAAATAAGAGAGCCGAAATCCTGTTATCTGATTGGTCGAGAGTACTTAACTATATTCTTAATATTGTAAAAAAATTTTGGGGACTTGCTATTGTTAACTAATCTAAACAACGATTGTCCTTTTGAATTGTCCAACAATACTATTGTTTATCAATCTGTCATAGCCTGGGGAGGTTTTACCTTCTGTTGATGAAAATACTTAGAACTATATAGACTTTATGTAGTCAGTGAAAAAGAAGGTACTGAATAAATTTATTTTAAAAATCACATCATTAAAAGAGTAAATATTGCTTTATGCAAATGTAAAGGGATTTTAAGTTTCTTAAATAAATTAAAATCTTATAAGTGAGTAAATTTGTCTTTGGTATATTACATGTAAAGGTAACACTTGTCTTTTTCAAGGTAAAACCTCCCAGGCCATTACATATAGTCTCTAACATTGTTTCCTGTTCATTACGTATATTTCTCACATCGAGATAGTTGAATTTTCACATTTTAAAGTTCGAGGTTTATCCGAGAACTTTAAAATGTGAAAATTTAACTATCGAGATGTGAGAAATTGTCGCAATAAACCGGAAAACAATGTTAGAGATTGTTTCTCTAATTTCTACTCAATTTATTTGAAGTAAAGCTATCTCCGTAGTCTCCAGTCTCAGGTATGGCGCCATTTTCAAGTTTATCACAACTTGGCCATCAGATGTTTTCCTTTACAGTGTAAGGTTTTATGTTTACAACAAAGTTTAACATGAATCTCACGTGCGAAATTTTATCTGAACTGGTATGCCAAGTCAGACCAAAACTGGTGAAATTGATCTGTGGATGACTCACTTGGAAATTTTTTGACTATCATGTTTCCTCATTCGGATTCAGATTCAGATTCTTTTATTCTCTAAAACAACAGTACAGAGAAGTCATACAAATAAAAAATATACATTTCATCACGCATGACAAGAGTATTTCAATAAATAAACAACAATTAAGAAAACTACCCATTGCAATTATATTAGAAATTACAGAACCTTGGACTAACCTTGAGGACCTATATTAAGATTACTGTTGATTGATTTTATTAATTTGCACAAGTTACGTAACTGGAGTGTAACTTTTGTTTGAAATAGATCCTTAAATTTTAGAACATTTACACGTTTCAAATAACGTTTGTTTAAAAACGATTTTCTAACTCACACTGAAGGATAAAATGAAATTCGTCTCCCAAGTTTCCATCGTTGCAGAACGGACAAATCCTAAGATGTCTATCTAAATTCACCCATCGACCAGTTTCAATAGGCAACCTGTGATTGCCTACTCGAAATTTACATAAAACCAGTGCCTCTTTTTCAGCTAAAATATCCAAATAGTCTTCAAATTTAAAATCTTCTTTGAACAATTTGTAACACAGAGCTTTGGGTGAATTATCGACAGTAGATCTCCATGTTTGTTGAAATAGGTCTCTCAATCTTAGTTTCAAACTATTTATAAGCCAATCTGAGTAAAAACCCTCATTAAACTGTGTTTGCCAAATATTCAAGAGACCTTTTGGAACCAAACTTGGACCATTTATATGGTGTGAGGTTCTTCACTGTGTTAAAGACCGTACGGTGACCCCTAAGTGCTTTATTTTGGGTCGTTTTTACCTGGAGATGGGATGTTGTCTCC
>MJUU01066624.1:11228-40944 GCA_002080025.1 Modiolus philippinarum
GGGGGGGGTCGCGCTAATCAGGTATATCATTGAGCTGGAATTATGTGGTAACCCTTAACGAGATTAAGGATTTGAAGTTTGTTTTTACTCGGGATTGAAAAAAGAGTCTTTTCCTGAGAATTCATGTTTTCAAAATTGAATACTCGGGAACTTTGAACCAGATCTTCCCAGCAGCCCTCAGAATTGTATACATTATTTTATTATTGTCTCAACACAATATCATCCTACATCTGCCTTGTTGTTTTTCAGTTCTTTTAATTGAAAATGAAAACATTTTCTTGCTAATTTATGATTCAATAGTTATTTTATCTGGATCCGATCCCTCCTACAAACTTTCTAATGAAAAAGGTGGGTTAACAGGAAACATATACAATGGCTGTAAATTACAATCACATGGTACAATCTCACAGGTGAAATACAAAAAAACACACAAATAAGACAAAAGACAAACGTTAACCATGATAGGAACTCGGGACAGCCGAACTTGGTACCGGCACTAGTAATGGCCAGAAGTAGGGTTAAACTGATTTATGGGTACCCAAACCACCCCTATATCTGTCCCGTTTTACTATAGTATAAGGCACATATGAATTAAATCCAATACAGGTAGACTACTGACTTCATGACCACAATCTTGAAAGGATACAAAAAAAAAAAAACAATGCGTAATTTTAAAAGATGGCATTTATGTATCATTAGAATCAGATTTTTTTTCCAATGTTACAAATCACAGGGCATTGTAACAACCCGGTTTGTAATAAAAACGCACTTTGTAATAAAAAAAATTTAATCTTTCAAATATTTTTCTTTTTAATACAAGGTATATAATTTAGCACCACTGAACATGAATACATGCAAAACTTTTAATTTATCATGGGTTTTTGGTTATTTTGTTTATCAGAAAATTTATTGCAAAGTGGGTTGAATGATCCAGCATACTTTGTAATAAACAAACACAATGTAATAACCCACTTTGTAATAAAAATTTAAAACTGCAGTTTATATACATCATTTACTTCAGTAATATAACTTAGCAATACGGAACATAAATATATGCAAAACTATTCATTTATCAAGGGTTTTGGTTATTTTGTTTATCAGAGAGTTTTATTGCAAACTGGGTTCAGTGATCCAACCCACTTTGTAATAAACAAACACAACGAAATATCCCACTTTGTAATAAAAATAAAAACCGTAGTTATCATATATCATGTACTTCAATTAAAAAATTTAGCATTACTAATTTTTAAAAATGGATAACAGGAAACACCTACGATGGCTTAAAATTATAATCACATGCAACAATTTGCAAGGGAACCACACAAGAAAAAACACGTACAAGACAAAAGACAAATGTAGACAACGATAAGAACTCCGGACAGCCGGACTTGGTACCGGTACTAGCAAAAGCCAGCAGTAGGATTAAACCGGTTTATGGGTACCCAAATCTCCCCTTTTATCTGTCTCGTTTTCCTATAGTATAAAAAATACGAATAAAACCCAATACAGGTAGACCACAACTTCATGACCACAATCTTGAAAGGAGAGAAAAAGACAATACGTAATTTAGAAAGATGGGTCAAGGGGTGCTCGCCGCTAAACTGCCCGCTAGCTGAATGAGCATGGTTTGCTGGTAATTTACTGTCGCACTGCGGTAGAAAAATCAAACTCAAATCTTCCCGAAGGATTTGGTCACAAATCTTCATAAATTTCAGTAGACATCGGCAGTATCAGTGAGTGGCCAGTATGTGTGCAAAATTTTCAGGTCAATAGGTCTCAAAGCTCATTCAACGGATGCAAGCAAAATATCTTGCCGATATCCCCTATTACGTAAAGAATAAATTTACGTCTCAGCTTTTCTGGATTTTTAATCAATTTGTGGCATTTTTAACAACATTTCCATAAAATTGAGGACTAGAAATGCCCATAACAATAAGCTGTTTACGAGTAACGCCATATTTAGATATAACATGTTCATATCTATTACAAAACGTCTTAAATTACAAAAACAGGAAAACAGCAAACACCTACAATGGCCAGGAATGTATTCAACAACTTATGAAATCTGTAACCCTGTTGTAAAAGTTTGGCTGTGATAGTATGGTTACGTTCTTTGAAATCATCAAGAGTAGAACAAACTCGTGCGAATCGTAACAGTTGGGAAATATACACCCCATAGGATGGAGCAAGAGGAATGTCGCCATTAAGAAAAGGGAAATTAGTAATAGTGAAATCAAAATCATCCCTTTCATCAGATATTTTGGTTTTGATTTTACCCGAGTCAATAATGATAGTCAGATCCAGAAAAGGGCAACATTTTGAATCATTGTTAGCTTTATTTGATTTCAGTTGTTGTGGAAAAATAATGTCTACATAATTAAAAACTAGGGATTATCAATAGTAAGGATATCGTCAATATACCTGCTGTTATAATTGAAAATAGAAATAATTGTATCACTGTTACGTATGGTTCCGTTTTGAAGTTTTTCATGAAATCTCGTTCGCAACAGAAAAGAAAAAGATCTGCAATGAGATTTGCACAATTTATACCCATGGGAAAACCTATGACCTGTTGATAAATAGTGTTGCCAAAACGAACAGCAAAAGATTGAGTGTATTAATCATATGACCACATGTCTAGGTACGATAATTGTTAAAGGTTATATTAGAGAAGAACCCTTGCTTTTTGTTAGAGCAAATGAACTGCAGACCAGAAAATTTAAAAGACCATTTAATTAGAATAAATGCAAAACTATTCATTTATCATTTATTTAAGCAGGACATGCTTACCCTTCCGGAGCACCTGATGTCACTCCCGGTTTTCATGGGAGTTCACACTATGAGTGTCTTAGTTCTTAATGTTATCTTTTTATTTCCGTGAATTGTAGCTGTCTCACGTCCTAGTTTTGTCTTTGTTTTATCTGTTACCGTTTTTGCCATGTCTTTGGACTTCGATTTTTGTAGGCATCGCTTCCCTTGTTCCTTCGGTATTCTACTGCCGTTGTTTTTTTTTTATCTTGGGTATTTGGTTATTTTTTATCAGAGATTTTTATTGCAAACTGGGTTCAGTGATCCTACCCACTTTGTAATAAACAAACACAATGTAATAACCACTTTGTACATGTAAAAACAAATTAAAATTGTTGTTATTATATATCATATACTTCAATTATATAATTTAGCATTACTGAACATGAATATACGCAAAAATATTCATTTGTCATGTGTATTTGGTTATTTTTTTATCAGAGAATTTATTGCATAGTGGGTTGAGTGTTCCAACCAACTTTGTAATAAACAAACACAATGTAAAAACCCATTTTGTAATAAAAAAAAAATTAAAACTGTAGTTTATATATATCATATACTTCAATTATATAATTTAGCATTACTGAACATGAACATATGAACAACTATTCATTTATCATGGGTATTTGGTTATTTTTACTTATCAGAGAATTTATTGCATAGTGGGTTGAGTGTTCCAACCCACTTTGTAATAAACAAACAAAATGTAAAAACCCACTTTGTATTAAAAAAATTATACCTGTAGTTTATATATATCATGTACTTCAATTATATAATTTAGCTTTACTGAACATGAATATATCCAAAACTATTCATTTATCATTGGTATTTAGTTATTTTTTTATCAGAGAATTTATTGCAAACTTGGTTGAGTGATCCAACCCACTTTGTAATAAACAAACACAATGTAATAACCCACTTTGTAATAGAAATTAAAACCGTAGTTTTTATATATCATGTACTTCAATTATATAATTTAGCATTACTGAACATGAATATATCCAAACTATTCATTTTTCATCGGTTTTTGGCTATTCTTTTCATCAGAGAATTTATTGCAAACTTGGTTGAGTGATCCAACCCACTTTGTAATAAACAAACACAATGTAATAACCCACCTTGTAATAAAAATGAAAACCGTAGTTATTATATATCATGCACTTCAATTCAATAATTTAGCATTACAGAACATGAATACATGCAAATCTATTCATTTATCACATGTATCTTGGGTATTTGGTTATTTTTTTTTTATCAGAGATTTTTAATGCAAACTGGGTTGAGTGATCCAAACCGCTTTGTAATAAACAAACACAATGTTATAACCGACTTCGTAATAAAAAATTGAAACCACAGTTTTCATATACATGTATCATGTACTTCATTTATATAATTTAGCATTACTGAACATGAATACATGCAAAACTATTCATTTATCATGTTTTTTTGTTATTTTGTTTATCAGAGGATTTTATTGCAAACTGGGTTGAGTGATCCAACCCACTTTGTAATAAACAAGCACAATGCAATAACCCACTTTGTAATTAAAAATTAAAACCGTAGTTTTTATACATCATGTACTTCAATTATATAATTTAGCATTTCTGAACATGAACAAATGCAAATCTATTCATTTATCATGGGTATTTGGTTATTTTTATTTATCAGAGAATTTATTGCATAGTGGGTTGAGTGTTCCAACCCACTTTGTAATAAACAAACACAATGTAAAAAACCACTTTGTATTAAAAAAAAATTATAACTGTAGTTTATATATGTCATGTACTTCAATTATATAATTTAGCATTACTGAACATGAATATATGCAAAACTATTCATTTATCATGGGCATTTGGTTATTTTTTTATCAGATAATTTATTGATAGTAGGTTGAGTGTTCTAACCCACTTTGTAATAAACAAACACAATGTAAAAACCCACTTTGTAATAAAAAAATTAAAACTGTAGTTTATATATATCATGTACTTCAATTATATAATTTAGCATTACTGAACATGAACATATGCAAAACTATTCATTTGTCATTGGTATTTGGTTCTTTTTTTATTTATCAGAGAATTTATTGTATAGTGGGATGAGTGTTCCAACCCACTTTGTAATAAACAAACACAATGTAAAAACCCACTTTGTATTAAAAAAATATATAACTGTAGTTTATATATATCATGTACTTCAATTATATAATTTAGCATTACTGAACATGAATATATCCAAAACTATTCATTTATCATTGGTATGTAGTTATTTTTTAATCAGAGAATTTATTGCAAACTGGGTGGAGTGATCCAACCCACTTTGTAATAAGCAAACACAATGTAATAACCCACTTTGTAATAAAAATTAAAACCGTAGTTTTTATATATCATGTACTTCAATTATATAATTTAGCATTACTGAACATGAATATATGCAAAACTATTCATTTTTCATGGGTTTTTGGTTATTTTTTTCATAAGAGAATTAATTGCAAACTTGGTTGAGTGATCCAACCCACTTTGTAATAAACAAACACAACGTAATAACTCACTTTGTAATAAAAATAAAACCGTAGTTATTATATATCGTGCACTTCAATTCTATAATTTAGCATTACAGAACATGAATACATGCAAATCTAATCATTTATCACATATATCTTGGGTATTTGATTATTTTGTTTATCAGAGATTTTTATTGCAAACTGGGTAGAGTGATCCAACCCACTTTGTAATAAACAAACACAATGTAATAACCAACTTTGTAATAAAAAATTGAAACCACAGTTTTTATATACATGTATCATGTACTTCATTTATATAATTTAGCATTACTGAACATGAATACATGCAAAACTACTCATTTGTCATGGCTTTTTTTTTTGGTTATTTTGTTTATCAGAGGATTTTATTGCAAACTGGGTAGAGTGATCCAACCCACTTTGTAATAAACAAGCACAATCTAATAACCCACTTTGTAATTAAAAATTAAAACCGTAGTTTGTATACATCATGTACTTCAATAATATAACTTAGCATTACGGAACATAAATATATGCAAAACTATTCATTTATCATGTGTTTTTTTGGTTATTTTGTTTATCAGAGAGTTTTATTGCAAACTAGGTTGAGGGAATCTTTGCCAGCTTCCTTACCCAACTTTCCAGGACATTGGAAAAGAAAGCACTTCAAACTATGGCTGAAAATGCGCTATCAGGAAAGGTGCAAGAATAGTAAAGTCTGTATGGACACCTTCCCAGGAGAAGCTAACGCCTGTTACCTAGTACATAAACGTTCTCATAATCGTCCTTTCAATATTGCTCATCTCCCCTAAATCGCTCATAGCTCCATTCGATCGCTACTTCAATCTCTCATCGCTCTCCAATCTGTAATAGCTCCACTTACTTGAAACCTCAATTGCTCATCGCTCCTTCGGCCGTTTCCTATATTTCCTAACGCTTCTTTCATCGTTCCCTCCTCCTAACATTTAACATCAAGATTGTACCCCTTAGTAGCTTAGTATGAACGCTGGTTTCGAGGTTGTCTATCATTTCGGATGCCCCTGGGTATCCAAAAAACCTAGTCTATATAGGTAAGCTTCATCAAAATCACAAGCAACGATTAAATGCATAACATGAAGCAAACTATCAAAGCAAGTCAGTTGATGGAGCACTTGGAGAAGCTGAGGGTCAGTCGAGACCTCGGCAAATTCTTCAAGCCCATTGTGGTAGCCAAAGACAAAGCTGGCATGCAAATCACAAAGAGTTTAAAAAGAGTTTACCACCATTTCTAAAACCACCACCTCAGGCACCTGCCTTGTTTTCTCCTAAAAGTTTTGTATAATCGCTTCCTATCACATGGAATCCCGGCACCATCGCAGCGCTACCTCTAACTAAGCATGACCAATCAGTACGATCAAAACTTTTGGCTGCGATCAGAAAGTGTTATTTTCATTTGAAATGCTCCTCTCACTTTCGACTGTGACGACCTCCAGCTCATTTTCTTATATTTTGCTATGGACGTCCTGGAGGCTTACGGTAATATCCTGAAAAAAAAACATGTAATCTATCAAAATATGACGCCATATCCAGGGCTCCACTTCCAACAAGAACTACTAGTGGAAACACAACGTATGTCATATGTATTTGGATGATAAAAAGCGGGCTAGGACTATTTCCATGAGGCTTGACTAAGCTTACCGAGGGATTAAATTAATATGCCTAGGCATACAAGACTGAGAAAAACTTGTGTTTACTTGAGATTGTATCCATCCTCGACGCCCTTCGAAGTTGGAGGTAAATCGAAACCTGCAAATGCAAGAGACTGCATCGGAAATTCTCCACAAATAAAGATGCAAATCACGAAACAAGGTTACCGCCGCAAGTATGTCTTGGGTGGACGAGGAGAAAGACATGGATGTAGCGTTGCTCGACAATTAGCAAAGAAATCCGCTTAAACCGGTGCTAGGGGTCGTCTTGAACTTACTTTGAGGTATGAACAAAGCTCATTGTTTAAGGCCTCATGGTGACTTAAAGATGAAGAACAACAATAAAAGCGTTGTTCCTTTGCTTGTTTTTTCCATGTATTTGTAGAGACTTTGTCTCATATGCATTTACTCCATATCCTTTTATTCACCATTTACGACTGGAGTTTGTCTCTCCTGCAATGTGGAATCCGTAAAACGATTCCCCGTGCGAGAGATGTATGCTCTCTATATTTTTCAGTTATGGTGTACTTGTGCGTGAGAGAATTTGTCATATGGATATACTATTGATACTTTCAAATTTTGGCAATTATTTTTGTAATTTTCGAAATGTAATCCAGACCACCCGTTTTAAGTGCCCACATCTCACTATTTTATAACGCCAAGTTTTCTTACATTCGACTTGATGAGTGCCCTGTGTTTGTCTATATGTTGTAGTTGTCCACTATCTTAAGACACTAGTGCTTTTGTCGGGAAAGGATGACAGTGATTGTAAGAGCACTTTGCCAGTTTAATTGATGTTTGTTGACAATCCCGCACCCATGAACAAGAAAGACATGGATGTAGCGTTGCTCGACAATTAGCAAAAAATTCCGCTTAAACCGGTGCTAGGGGCCGTCTTGAACTTACTATGAGGTATGAGCGAAGCTCATTGTTGAAGGCCTCATGGTGACTTCAAGATGAAGAACAACAATAAAAGCGTTGTTCCTTTGCTTGTTTTTTCCATGTATTTGTAGAGACTTTGTCTCATGTGCATTTACTCCATATCCTTTTATTCACCATTTTTGACACGATGATAAGTCAACTCGGTAGTGTTTTACACCCACAGCTGCGAAGACCTTGGGAAAAAGGCTATCCTCGCCCCCAGCAATGCGGCCATCAAGGAAGTGGAGATAGGTACAACCAAGGCCGTGGATCACATGATAAGGATCCCCTCGAAGTCCAGGCTTAAGCTCCCATCGATGCACGAGGGCAATATCCGTAACCTCATCGCCAGTATAGCATGCATACCGATAGATAAAGGACTTAGATTTTAAATCTTCATGAGGAACCTTTATCCCTTACCATACCTTTAAGCAATATCTTTAGCTTTGCCCTGAAACACGATAAGCTTATATAGGATTGAAGCATGAGCTCTCTCTTGTATGCACATCGGACAATTGCGCCATCTTTCGAGACAATATCAAATTGTTGGCAAGATAGTTCTAGCAAGCTGNTATACATGCAGCATTTTCCCCCTGTTTTCTCTTCGTTCTTTCTCTTGACTTGTTTGCTTCAACAATGGTTCTGATCTCGGAGAGGGAACTACCAACAATTTTGCAACGGCAGCATTTCTGCCAATTCTGAGCCCCTCAGACAATTCTATGGATACAAGGAAACCTTCCAGTCAAGTTTTGCCAAATTAATTTTTCCGTCTTTGATTTAATTGACATTGCAGGCATTTTTCGGGACCAAGATATTCAAACAGTTGTTCCCGTTTAAAATGGCATTCTCTTACAAAAAGACTACTAGAATAAATTTATTTTAAATTTCTTCTTTAAATGGTGATGCTAATTTCGAGAAGAACTACCCCAGCAGTCGAGATTGTTCCACGCATTCATATAGCTATGACCCTTGCGGGCATATATTAGCAGGGAACTTCAACGCAGATAAAGATGTTGGAATTTTTTTTAGAAAGGGTCCTAAATATTGCCAACTTTCGAAATAAACTGGCAAGCATGTTTTGATATTATTAAGGGCACAGTTATCAATTATTGTGTAAAATGGTGTAACAACGGCAGTAGAATACCGATGGAACAAGGGAAGCGATGACTACAAAAATCGAAGCGATGACTACAAAAATGGTGTAAACGATGTAAAGCGATGTAAAGCGATGTAAAACGATGTAAAGCGATGACTACAAAAATCGAAGCGATGACTACAAAAATGGTGTAAACGAGCAAGTGCAGACAAAAATGAAACTTTTTTTTTTTAAATTATGGATTTCCTTTGTTAAGGTTCTAGTGCTGCTGATGAGGAATTAATTTCCGAAATGGCCATACAGCCCATTCAAATTACTGCAGTTGGAGTAAACATTTGTGTTATGGTCTCATGTTCATTTACTCCATAGCCTTTTGTAAAATAATCAATATGTTCAAAGCTAAAAGTACAAAGTAGTTAGTCTCATCTCCAAGGCCCAAACGGGTCTATGTTAAAGTTCTGCAAACTTCCCTTCGAAATTATCGTTCAACTTAATTGATCGATTATAAGTTTTTTGAGAGTTAGTTCTGTTTGCAATAACTGTCATTCCGTTTACCTGTAAACAGGCATGGATCAGGATATTTTAACCTGTCCATAATACATCTTTAAGGTCTAACGCTTTAAGCCCAACCCTTTTCCAGTTATCTCTCCCATTTTGTATAATGTCTTCCACATATGTTCCAGCATTAAAATGAAATTTTACTCAAATGATCTGTTCAATCAAGTTGTTTTTACATTTTCAATAAATAGAATAACTATTAATGTAAATGACAGTGAAAACAATTATTTTAAATAGAACAAATATTTGTTTCTGTGTTCTTCAAATGATCTTTATAGCATTTATTTTTTAAGAAAATATATTCAGGATTCTCAAAATGTGCTTATTTTTTAATTACCAAAATTTACTAGATTTTCATATCCACTAATATTGATAAACTAAATTAAGCATTAGATCCATTATTATAATTAAGGTATTCTGATTATTTCACTAGATACAATGAACATTGTTTGAAATATTCATTTTTTTTTCAGGCAAAGTTTGACTAAAAATTATACAATTTTATTATATCATATAAATTTTAAAATTTCTCAAAATTGAGTATACTAACAGAGTGTCCAATCATCGACTAAAGTTATCTTAACTGTCCCCCAACACTTCAGGGTTACTATTTGAAATATTTATACAGCATTTCTAAATTTTTCATGTTATGCAAAATATCTCCAAAAGGAATGTTTAATGGTTATGTAATGGTCATTTTTCTAATGTAATGGTAATTTAATTAATTACATTTTCGAAGTAATGACCCCAACCCTGTCAAGTACTATAGCGATGTTATATATGCATTCGAGGTAATTTTGATCATTTAAGTTGAATGGTGGTATTTTTGAAGCCCTATCTCTTATGCAAAAAAAAAATACCGAAGTGGCATAAAAAAAAGTAAATTTTGTTATGCTGTACACGTGTTTCAAGTAGTAACCTCTCATCAGCAGCATTAAAATCAAATAATTGGAAAGCCATAATCCAAAAGTTGTAATAAAAGAAGTAGTCATTACCAAATAGATCAACATAGGAATCCAAATCCAGTACCAAGGACATCTACCGAGTGCCATACACGGAATGAAGCCTCGATAATTTTAAGGGGTTAGAATTTTGATAAAAACAGTCAAATTCTATAAAACGCAAGGTAACATTTTCATGTCAGACAAGTCTGACCATCGAGCTGGTGAATACGCTCGGGAACCTCTGGTCCACCAGCAATGACATTGGCCCAATGTTCAAAATGCAAAAAAATACCGAAGTTGCATACAAAACAGTAAATTTTGTTTTGCTGTACACGTGTTTCAAGGAGTAACCTCTCATCAGCACCATTAAAATCAAATAATTGGAAGCCATAATGCAAAAGTTGTAATTAAAGAAGAACTCATTACCAAATAGATCGACATAGGAATCCAAATCCAGTACCAAGGACATCTACCGAGTGCCATACATGGAATGAAGCCTCGATATTTTTATAGCATGGTTGTAACAGAGGTTCATATATTTTGACGATTGGGTCATTTAGGGAATTTTAGAAATATATCAAAGAGGCTTGTGACTGGCTACCCATGGAAAGGCCGCATTACCCCATCTCCCCTTTCTTCTGTGACTTTTACATTAAGTCGGTGCTATTCTCAATAGGTGGTGGTTGGAATCTGACCAATACGTCATCTAACAGATATTTGCTTTTCTTCATTGCATATTGCCAAGATTCCCTGGTGTCGTTGTCTTCTCGATCTCTGAAACGTTTGGCCGTATCTCCAATCTTTTTGTGAATTGAATTTTGTTGAAATCCTGCATTCAGAACACCGTTCCCATGCATTGTTTTCTGTTCCTAGAAAAAATCGTATTTTTGGACATTCCATAATTTTTAGGTGCCCCTTTCTCCGAATTTGTGAGAGATAGAATCTTGAAGACGTTTCTAGGTATTGTTTTCACATAAAGTGTCTAAAAAGTTAATTCATGTCTTCATATGTGGCTAAACGAGCCTTTTTGATGTCGCGTCCTTCTTCCATCAACTCTTCTACTTCCTTGGTGTATTCTGGTTCGAGTTTGTCAAATGATTGATTCACGATCAGCCTACATGGAGACTGTTGATCATCTTCATCGTCATTGCTTTCTTCTGTGAACTCTTCTGACGTATTGGAGTCGTTACTTTCTCCGTTGCTATATGCAGATTCGTAAGAGTGATTGCTTTCGTCTGATACGCTGGACTCTGTCTCAATTTCGATTGTTGAGGTATCTCCCATGTCGTGTTTTTAATTCTTATGGCGAACGATATCTAAGGGACGATTGGTCCTGATATTCACAAATATCGCTGTGATACAATATCGACGTTTTCCTCCTCTGGATTCGAAGTATGAATGTCGATATTTTTACAAGGCCTTAAATATAGTCATTTAAATGTTGTGCTCGTTTTGCTGCTCGCGTGCCCATCGCAGGAAAATTGCTGCTTCTGCTGCAGCCGTTTGTCTAAGGTTATATCGCTGTTTAAAGGGTATAATAACCTAATTATTGCACTGCTCATTCTTGCTGTCGCCTGCTCAGCTTAGGAATGTTGCTGCTGCTGCTGCCGCTGCTGTTGTGTGGTAGTAAAAGTCGTAATTTCGTTATGTAAGGGTATGCTCACCTGCTCGAGTACTTATCAGCGTTAAGTAGTGGGATTAAAAAATGCCTTGTATCTTGTGGTTGGAAATGCGATAACTTCGCTGCTTAAGTGATCATTTCGCTGCTCACGCTTCTAATTTCACTGCTCGTGTGATCATCTCAGCAATATTGCTGCTGCTGCTGCTGGGTGGTGGGGAAAGTGACAGATTCATTGTTCGCTGCTCACGCTTCTCATTTTCACCGCTCGCGTGCTCATCTCGGGAATTTGAAGGGAGAGGATGATTGATGAAGAGAAGGTTGAAAGAAAAGACATAACAAGTGTTTTCATTTACTGTGAAAGTACATTGTTCATGGGGTTCCAATTTCCGTGGATTTCGTGGGTGGCTAAAACCACGAAATTAAGTTCCCAACGAAATGCCCTTTTCCCTAGTTTTAATGCATTTAAATTTGAAACAACGAATTAAAGTACCAACGAAATAGTGATATTTATGAAAACCACGAAAATTGATGTCCACGATGTCCACGAATAAAAGTACTTCCACAGTATCTATTTTTTTATCTTTTTAAAGGAACCTCCCAGCTCCAAAACCCATTAACATTGTCTATTTTATGCATTTTAAAGTGACATATGACAAAGAAAACTTACGAGGGCCCAAACGGGACCAAAATTGCAAACATGCGGATTACTTAAATTTGTATTGTTCATCTGATTTCAATTAATTATCAAATGTATTTTCAGTCTTATTTCCTTTCCATCAAAAAGTAGAATTTTTTTTTCTATGACACGTTGAAAAAAAAGACAAAATACAACAAAAACAAAATGACAGGTGGTTCAAAGTATTCTAAAATAAAAATAATTCAAATTTATCTCCATCTTACAGACAACATTATGATGTTCAGGTAAATAAGGTGTAGTGATTACACTGCTTAAAAGGTAAAATTATGTTATAAAATTCCATGAATACTGTAACCATGTTGCTGTAGTAGGTTAACTGAATACCATGGACCTGACATAAGTACCATCTAAAGTCTTCAAAGTTCTTTTATCAAAATTAAAACATTTGACACATGAAAATCACTTTATTTATATCTTTTTTACTAAAAAAATCTGAAAATATAGAACATGTAGTCAAAATATAGGAAAAATTAGTAAAAGTAGGAAAAATAGCAAAACTCTCAAAAATAGGAAAAATATAGGAATATAGGACCACTTGACACCCTGCAGAAGCATTCGATATCCTTAGATTTTATCCTTTCAAACAGGGTTTAATTGTTTTGCACATAGATGATATTTTCTCTGTCATATATCACTTTAAAATGCATAAACTAGACAATGTATACATTTTCATTAACTTCCAAATATTTTAGAACATATAAACAGCTAATTGAAAATGAAGGAAAACTCTAAAGAGAACTGTTTCCCGCTAAAATTTTGACTCCTTATATCTCAAAAATTCTTACATGGATTTTCAAAATTTTTTGCTCATATTGTTTAACTAGCATATTCTTCAAAACAAAAGGACGGCATTTAAATTCTAGTTACAAAATTTCTCACACTCGAACGCCCTTAATGGAACAATACAAAACAAAAATGAAGATAATGAGTTTCGATAATGAGTTAAAAATAAAGACCTGGGTTAGGGTTAGGTTTTAGGTAAAATTAGGTGGGTAAGTTAGGGTCACGAAGGAGTACGTTAGGGATTGTAGGTTTAATAGATGACTTAATACCTTCAAGCGTCCCACCACTTTCACACCGCCACACTACCTTTGCGGTGGTCTACGTTTAAGTATCTGGAAGACGGGGCTGAAGACATTATACATAATGGGAGAGATAACTAGGAAGGGGTTGAGGTTTATCGTTAGACCTTACTATAAATACGTTTAAGGTACAGGTTAAAATAGACCGATCCTTGTCTGTATACAGGTAAACAGGAGTACATTTTTGCAAACAGAACTAGTTCTCTAAAAAAAATGAAAATCGATCAATTAAGGCGATCGATAATTTCGGAGGGGAGTTTTGGGGACTTTAACATGGACCCTATGGGGCCTTGGAGATGAAACTCACTACTTTGTGCTTTTATCTTTGGACATATGCCCGTTAGTGCATGTTTGTCTACACTTTCTCTTTGCACCATTTTACACAATAATTGATAACTTTGTCCTTAATAAAAACAAAAACATTCTTGCCAATTTATTTTTGAAGCTTGGCAATATTAAGGACCCTTTCTAAACAACGGCAGTAGAATACCGAAGGAACAAAGCACAAAATTACACAAATCAAAGTCCAGAGACAAGGCAAAAGCAAAAACACCAGAAGACGGAAGACCAAAGACACCACATGCCCGAAAAACACACAAACATTACATATACAACACAAAAACCTAAAGCACTAATAGTGTGAACTCTCAATAAACAAGAGTGACATCAGGTGCTCCGGAAGGGTAACCATGTCATGCACTGTATACAACAACCGTCACATTGTCAGTGGGTCAATCCAGGGTAAAGTCAAAACCGGTAATGTTAAATCCGGGAAGACATGAATCTAGCTAAAAATGTCAGTTTTTATTTATGACACTGACATTTCATATCTATCTATGATGTCGTGGTGACGGCCGTAGAATTTCTGGAGGGACGAAAGTAACAACGTCTGAACATATCCCTGGCTCAGTAGTTTTTGTGACAGTGCTTTTGCTCTTTCCACAAAGTCACTGTATGTACTGCACGCTCTACAGAAACGAATTAATTGTGAAATATTTACTCCATATGCTGGGGATGTAGGTATATTTCTGCAGAGAAAGGGAAAGTTCACAACTGGAAAGTCAAAATTATCACGTTTGTCATATAATCTAGATTTCAGACGTCCATGTTCGTCAATGTATTACAAAATGTCAAGGTACGAAGCAGAATCGGGTGTATCGGTTGTCTCTTTAATTTCAAGTTCACTGGGGTAGTTGCGATGTAAATATTCTTTAAATCTTGGGTTAATAAGAGAAAGTACATCGTCTATATATCTGAAGCTGAAATTGAAAGTCTGGGCTAGTTGTTTTTGTTTCTGTTGTATAAGCCCTTGTAAAAACTTTGCTTCATGCGAAAAAAGGAAAAGGTCAGCTAAAAGTGGCACACAATTTGTTCCCATAGGAATGCCTATTGTCTGTTGCAAAACACGGCCTCCACATTCAACAAATATGTTGTTGATAGAAAATTCAAGCATCTTAATCACGTAATTTTCACTGTATTTCTTGTTTGACTCAGTGTGGTTCTTAACAAAATATGTTTTATCTTTTTTATACAAGATAGGAATACCTGCGTTCTCCGTTTTTGGTACAGAAACATTGATGTATCAGATCGGAAATTACTGTTTTAAGTTTATTATGGGGAAGAGTTGTATAAAGGGTAGAAAAATCAAAAGTTTGAATGCTATTGCAGTATGCGAGACTGTTTGAGGACAGCTGTTCAACATCTTTAGAATTTTTAAGAATCCACATCTGATTCACGCCGCTCGTGGAATAGGCTTTTTCGCAGTAGCTTTTTAGACCATCTCTAACTGCAGTCAGTAAAGTTGTAAGGAGTTTGGATAGGGGCTTAGTGGTGCGTCTGGCAGATCCTGCAATGAATCTCTGTTTGTTGGGATTCTTGTGAAGCTTAGGCAACCGTAAATATAAGGGAGATAACTGTTATTCTCATCAACTTTGATACCGAATGATGCTAGCACAGAAGTGTGATTTGTGATTATCTCGTCCCTTGATAATGTAGTCGGGGAATAAGTAGGATTGCCAGATGAAGTGGCAATACCCATCTCCTGAATAAGACGGTCTAAATAGTGTTTCTTGCATACAAACACAATATTGTTAGAAGCTTTGTCTGCAGGTACTATGACGTATTTTTCCTGGAGATTGTCAATGTTTTAGCAACAAGAGGATCATCCAATATGCTGGGCGTTCTACGCAGGTAAGTTAAGGCAGTTTTGTGGTCGAAACGTAAGGGGGAGTTAACTCTGCTCGTTTTTTTACGTCATGGTGTGACGCATAGCAACGAGCATGTCGGCGTTTTGTGGAAATCTTTATGTTCTTGCTTTATTTTCTCCTAAAATGAAGTATAACTATAACTGATATTTGTTCACTGTGTCGTAGAAATAATAAAAACACTTATTTTTATGACAAATTATGAGAAAATTGTGGTTATTGTGCCGTTGCGAAGATAGCGATAAGCTCAGCCCATTTTCAATATAAGGAGAATCAGCGTCAAGTGAAGCGTTCATCTGGCAAGCCATGTATGTAAACTATTCATGCAGGTGATTCCCTGAAAATTTGTCGATGAAAAGGTAAGATTAGTTTTAAAGTATTTAAAACTGTCAATCGAGGTAAGGATACAATGCAGATACGCCTCTGAGAAGTACATATGGATGAGGGACAGTCCGCAATTCACCACTTCCTTGTCACATATCACCTGTGGTTCGAGTTAATTTTGAAGCGAAAACACGTTCTGTCTCACTCAAGGTATTCCACATTTACCCTCTCTTCTTGATCACAAACCGTTTTCTTCAATAGTTCTTTAATCAGGCACCCCCTCCTTTTTCATTCCTATATGTGTAATGTAGCAACCCCCCCCCCCATCAAACCAGAGCAGACTCATTTTTCTGGTAAATTTACAAATACTAAAACAGGTCTGTCATACAACGTAACAGACATAGAATCCAATTCATTTTGTACCAATTCCACTTCAAACCTTGGGTGAGGATGGTAAAGGGTTATTTTCTTGCAACGTTTTTGGCATTTTATAGATTCGTGTTTTCGTGTTTTGTGTTTTTATTCCTTCTGTTTTCGTGTTGGCATTATTTCACGTGCCTCGTTTTTCTCCATATTTTGAGCTCGTGATTCGTTTTGGATATTTTATATTTCGTGCGTGTTCATTTTCCTGTAAAAAAATCGGGACTTGTTACAATTAGGATTGTAACGGGACCGGAAATTATCACAGAGCAAAATTTCACAGATTTTCATTGATTTGAAGAGCTTTCAGGTAAAAAAAGCTTTAGATAGGATGCATGAATTACCATAGATGATAATGACTTCTCAAGTTTACGGCGAACTATGTGCAGACATTTTCTGTGTTTCGTGATTGGCCACTTTTATCATTCGTGTTTCGTTTTCGGCAATTTTTAAGCACGTTCTTTCGTGTTGGGAACCCCTCTTTACCATCCCCTTGGGTGGTTTGCTTCTTTTCCAATTCTCGGGCTCAATCCTTCTCGGACCACAGGGGCCGGTAACATACTATATTGATAGACCGTGTCCCATATATATGTTTAAGAAGGAGCTCCTTCTTATACATATCTATAGGGCCCGGTCTATCAATATTGTATGTTACCGGCCCCTGTGTCTCGGACTGTCATACATTGGGGTCTTCGTGCTGATTAACGTTCACTTAATCGTTCACTTTTCACAATCGTTCACTTTGGTTTCT
Organism: Modiolus philippinarum; assembly: GCA_002080025.1. Classification (NCBI taxonomy): domain Eukaryota; kingdom Metazoa; phylum Mollusca; class Bivalvia; order Mytilida; family Modiolidae; genus Modiolus; species Modiolus philippinarum. The sequence goes on from MJUU01066624.1 coordinate 28,858, forward strand.
TTATATTGTTCTTGAATGCAAACTTGCGATTTTTTTTAACTTCACAAATTCTCAAAATTTTTCAAGCAAAGGCCATAATATGATCCTCACCCGACCTGATTTTTTTTTTTTTTTTGCCCGCTTAAAAAAAATTTATTCTGATTTTGTGTCATTTTGGGTCAATTTCTTTTAAATAACAAAATAACGAAGTTATTTATTGTATATTTTGCATATGTGCATTTCGATAATTGATGTCTCTTCAGTGCAGATCAAATCAAAACATTTTGAAGTCCATAACCGAAATATATATAAAAGCTTACAGAGAAAATGACAGATTTTTAAACCACAATTTGATAAAAAAATATGAAATAAAATTTGCCCACCCGCCCAAATTTCAAGAAAATATGGATGAGAATAAGAATTAGTTTATTATGACTAGATTCAGATTGTTTTATCCCATGTGTATGCTTTTTAAAATATAGCATAAATGGCAGGGCTGTACATCCAGTCTAAATATGTTTTATATAGGAAATCAGTTTTCAGAGAGGCAAGTTTTAGGGAGTTCCCACTGTATCTGGAAGCCAAGCTCTAGTTTAAGTTGTTGATTTAAAAAAAAAAAATTCATAACATTTTAATAGGCCATAATAGCATTGCTAGAATTTTGTTAGTTTGAGTTATAGCCATTTATTGTGAATGTGTTTAAACTATTTAAAATATAATCAATTGTCTAATAATTAAAAATATCCTAGATTATCGTCCCAACCTGCCTCAATTTTTTTTTTTAAGTTAAGGCCGATTTGGGTAAATTTTCTAAATATATGACAGCATTTTTCACAAAATTTGTAAGAAATAAATTAAAATTTTTCCGCCTGCCAAAAATTTTGAGAAATAGGATAAGAAGCTTGGAATTATTCAGTATGGCCTCATTTGGATGGGCTTGTAGTATAATAAGCAAAATGCTTGGTCGGGTGAATATCCCATGACCAAACCCCATCCCCTGAATTCTTAATTCCGAGTTATGTATATCTTGTTTTCAGGGGACTTTTAATTTTTATATAGGTATAAGTTATGGACCAAATTCGTTTTATAGAGGAATTCAGTTGTCAGAGGGGCCAGTTTTAGGGAGTTCCACTTTTAGTAATGTAAGGCGGTTTTTGTCTCGACCGCGACGAAAGTCGCGAAAGCGAGACATATGCGTGCAAAGTATGACGACGGCGATGGTGTTAACTTTTACTAAATGCAGGATATTTTGAAAACCCTTTGATGTAGGAACATCTTATTTGGTCCAGTGGTAGAACTGATCAAGGGCTACCTAACGGACATAATGTTAAGTTTTTCTGCTTAATTCAATTTCTCAATAACTAGAAGTTCTAGGTTGATAATATTTGGTATGTAGGTTGGTCTTGGGTAGTACATGTCAGTCTGGCAGGTGACTTTTGTCCTTGACCTCAATTTCACAATCTAGTGGCCATGTTAAGTTTTTCTGCTTAAGTCCATTTCTCAATAATTAGAAGTGGTAGGTTAATAATATTTGGTATGTAGGTTGTTCTTGGGTAGAACATGTCAGTCTGGCAGGTGTCTTTTGTCCTTGACCTCAATTTCACGGACTAGAGGTCACGTTAAGTTTTTCTGCTTAAGTCTATTTCTCAATAACTAGAAGTGGTAGGTTGATAATATTTTATGTAGGTTGGTCTAGGGTAGTACATGTCAGTCTGGCAGGTGACTTTAGTCCTTGACATGAATTTCACGGTCTAGTGGCCATGTTAAGTTTTTCTGCTTAAGTCCATTTCTCAATAGCTAGAAGTGGTAGATTGATAATATTTGGTATGTAGGTTGTTCTCGGGTAGTACATGTTAGTCTGGCAGGTGACTTTTGTCCTTGACCCCAATTTCACGGTCTAGTGGCCACGTTAAGTTTTTCTGCTTAAGTCCGTATCTCAATAACTAGAAGCGGTAGGTTGATAATATTTGGTATGTAGGTTGGTATTGGGTAGTACATGTCAGTCTGGCAGGTGACTTTTGTCCTTGACCTCTATTTCACGGTCTAGTGGCCACGTAAAGTTTTTCTGCTTAAGTCCATTTCTCGATAACTAGAAGTTCTAGGTTGATAATATTTGGTCTGTAGGTTGGTCGTGGGTAGAACATGTCAGTCTGGTAGGTGACTTTTGTCCTTGGCCTCAATTTTATGGTCTAGTGGCCACGTTAAGTTTTTCTGCTTAAGTCAATTTCTCAATAACAAGAAGTGGTAGGTTGATAATATTTGGTATGTAGGTTGGTCTTGGGTAGTACATGTCAGTCTAGCAGGTGACTTTTGTCCTTGACCTCAATTTCACGGTCTAGTGGCCACGTTAAGTTCCTCTGCTTAAGTCCATTTCTCAATAACTAGAAGTGGTAGACTGATTTGCAATTAAAATTACCCAATCTTATCTCAGTACTGACAAACTTAAAAGCCACAAGAAGTATTTACCTTGTGATGCTAAGCTTGTAATGTGTAGTTGAATATAATTATTGTTGTTTTACTGCTTTATTTTCATTGATGCTGGTTGCTTAATTTCTCACTTCCTGTCTTTATTGCTTTTAATATGTAGTCTTATGATGCACTTTATTTTACTAGTGCGCTGGTTTTAGTGTTAAATTTAGGTGTTTCAACCCTTATTTTTGTTTAAGCGGTGGGTCTCGTCAGTGGTCAGCCGCTTCTGTTTTGCACATTTCAATAATGCATTTCGTCATACATTATGTTGGATCATTTAGTATGTAGAGTGGTCTTGGGTAGTACATGTCAGTCTGGGAGGTGACTTTTGTTCTTGACCTCAATTTCACGGTCTAGTAGCCAAGTTAAGTTTCTCTGCTTAAGTCCAGTTCTCAATAACTAGAAGCGGTAGGTTGCCAACATCTTGAAGTATTTTGATATTATTACATCAGTACATGTACCTCGATTAGTACTACCAGATTCACCAAAAATTTAAGTCTATTTCTCAATTACTGTGAATTGTACCAATGTGATGTTTCATCAAATTAATTACCTTAATGAGGACTACCCAAAACATTGACAGTGAGGTTGGTTTGACCTATTCTTATGCTTGAGTGTCTTTTGTTATATTTTGTGTTTACATGTTAGTCCATTTCTGAATAACTATACATTATACCACTATGATATTTCATCAAATTAATTGCCTTGAAAAGTACTACCAAATGTCATTAACAATTAACTATGAATTTAAATCAATATGATGTGTCATCAAATTAATTGCCTCGATCATGTTGATGAGTGCTTCCTAAAACATTGACACTAAGGTGGCTTTGACCTATATTTTACGCTTGAGTGACTTTTGTTAATTTTTGCATTTTAGTCCATTTCTGATCATTATCCCAGAACGATGTTTCATTAAATTGAAGGCCTTGATGAGTTATACTTAAATCATTGATATCTATGTGTCTTTGACCTATATTTTACGCTTGAATGACTTTTGTTAAATTTTGCATTTAAGTCTTTTTTTCAACAACTTAACATGCTATCCCAATGGTGTTGCATCAAATACTTTGATGAGTACTATCTGAATCAAGGACAATTAAGTGTTTTTGGCCTACACATGTACATTTTATGCTAGAGTGACTTTTGGTAAATTTGTGTTTTACGTCATTTCCTCAACAACTACACAATATTTCAGGAAATGACTCATCTTATTGAGTACTACCCAATTCTTGGACAATATTTTGACTTTGACCTGTATTTTATGCTTGAACGACTTTGTTAAATTTTTGCATAAGGCCCATTTCATACGGCTAGATGTTAAGTGGTGAGAACTACATAATTCAAGTATGATTTCAAAACCTGACCACTATTAAATAAATTTGAGCAACTTTAGTAGAGCATGCATCTCTGCAAATTTCAAAGTCTGAGTCTAGTAAGCAAAAATTAGTTTTGATAAGGTCAGTTTGATTTTTCACATCAATTTTATAACAGCTAAGTGAGGACAGGCGCGACCTCTATAAGAGTCTACACTTGTCCTACTATCGTCATGATCATGACTATTCAATGTGATGCACTGAAATACCATATCCAAAATTTAAATGTTTGAATTTAATCCATTTTTCAGGTTGACATGATAAGGAGCAACAACAAGCAGGCAAACAGCCAAATAAAACTGGAACTGAGGACATACAAGTTTGTGGAAAAGAACCTGAATTCTTGAAGTCCTTTGGCAACAATCGAAATTAATGTGCATACGTTCAAAGAAAGGAAATATTAATTTATGTCTAAGGATAACATAATAGAACATTTATTTATTGACCAACAATTTCATGGAAAGGAGCTAAACTCTTGAAATCTTGACCTTCCATATATGATGTGTAGCTGCTTAAGCTGGTTATTTCCAAACTCATGTGGAAATTTTATGCATTACTAACATTGATGAAGAACAAGAATGTATTTTCAGCGTATTTTCAGCCATACTGTGAAGTGCTTTCTTTTCCAATATCCTGTAAAGTTGAGTAAAGAAGCTGGCAAAGATTCCCTCAACCTAGTTTGCAATAAAACTCTCTGATAAACAAAATAAACAAAAACACATGATCAATGAATAGTTTTGCATATATTTATGTTCCGTAATGCTAATTTATATTATTGAAGTACATGATGTATAAACACTACGTTTTAATTTTAAATTACAAAGTGGGTTATTACATTGTGCTTGTTTATTACAAAGTGGGTTGGATCACACAACCCAGTTTGCAATAGAATTCTCTGATTAACGAAATAACCAAAAAAAACATGATAAATGAATAGTTTTGCATGTATTCATGTTCAGTAATGCTAAATTATATAAATTAAGTACATGATACATGTAAATAAAAACTGCGGTTTCATTTTTTTATTTTCAAAGTGGGTTATTACATTGTGTTTGTTTATTACAAAGTGGGTTGGATCACTCAACCCAGTTTGCAATAAAAAATCTCTGATAAACAAAATAACCAAATACCCATGATACATGTTATAAATGAATAGCTTTGCATGTATTCATGTTCTGTAATGCTAAAATATAGAATTGAAGTGCATGATATATAATAACTACAGTTTTTATTTTTATTACAAAGTGGGTTTTTACATTGTGTTTGCTTATTACAAACTGGGTTGGATCAATCAACCCAGTTCGCAATAAATTCTCTGATAAAAAAATAACCAAAAACCCATGATAAATGACTAGTTTTGCATATATTCATGTTCAATAATACTAAATTATATAATTGAAGTACGTTATATATAATAACTACGGTTTTTATTTTTATTATAAAGTGGGTTATTACATTGTGTTTGTTTATTACAAAGTGGGTTGGATCACTCAACCCAGTTTGCAATAAATTTTCTGATTAAAAAAAACCAAATACCAATGATCAATGAATAGTTTTGGATATATTCATGTTCAGGAATGCTAAATGATATAATTGAAGTACATGATATAAAATAACTACGGTTTTTATTTTATTACAAAGTGGGTTATTACATTGTGTTTGTTTATTACAAAGTGGGTTGGATCACTCAATACAGTTTGCAATAAAATCTCTGATAAAAAAATAACAAAATAAAAAATGATAAATGAAGAGTTTTGCATATATTCTTATTAAATTGTCTTTTTAATTTTCTGGTCTGCAGTTCATTTGCTCTAATAAAAAGCAATGATTCTTCTCTAATTTAACCTAAAGCAATCATCGTTCCTGGACATGTGATGATGACTAAATACCGAAGTTACTGATATGATTAATGCAATCAATCTTTTGCTGGACAATATTTTTGTTCGTTTTGGCAACACTATTTATCAACAGGTCATAGGTATTCCCATGGGTACAAATTGTGCACCTCTCATTGCAGGTCTTTTTATTTTCTAATACGAACGAGATTTCATGAAAAAAACTTCAAAACGGAACCATACCTAACAGTGATAAAATTATTTCTATTTTCAATTATAACAGCAGGTATATTGACGATATCCTTACTATTGATAATCCCCAGTTTTTGGATTATGTAGACATTATAACCACAACAACTGAAATCAAATAAAGCTAACGATGATTCCAATTGTTGCCCTTTTCTGGATCAGACTATTATTATTGACTCTGGTAAAATCAAAACCAAAATATATGATAAAAGGGATGATTTTGGTTTCACTATTACTAATTTCCCCTTTCTTGATGGCGACATTCCCCTTGCTCCATCCTAAGGGGTGTATATTTCACAACGGTAATGATTCGCACGAGTTTGTTCTACTCTTGATGATTTCAATGAACGTAACCGTACTATCACAGCCAAACTTTTACAACAGGGTTACAAATTTCATTAGTTGTTGAATACATTTAAAAAGTTGTGTACTAGATATGAACATGTTACATCTAAATATGGCGTTACTCGTAAACAGCTTATTACTATGGGCATTTCTAGTCCTCAATGCTACGGGAATGTTTTTAAAAAATACCACAAATTCATTAACAATTCCAGAAAAGCTGGGACGTAAATTTATTCTTTACGTAATAGGGGATATCGGGAAGATATTTTGCTTGCATCCGTTAAATTAGCTTTGAGACCTAGTGACCTGAAAATTTTGCACACATACTGACCTCTCACTGATACTGCCGATGTCTACTGAACTTTATGATGATTTGTGACCAAACCCTTCGGGAAGTTTTGAGTTTGATTTTTCTTCCGTAGTGCGAAAGTGTTCTACCAGCAAACCATGCTCCTTGAGCTAGCCGGCAGTTTAGCGGAGAGCACCCCTTGAACTATCTTTCTAAATTACGTATTGTCTTTTTCTCTCCTTTCAAGATTGTGGTCATGGAGTTAGTGGTCTACAAGAAAGCGTTGTCCCTTGTCTTTTTACCATGTATTTGTAGAGACTTTGTCTCATGTGTATTTGCACCATATCCTTTCATTCACCAATCAAATAAAGATTGAGTTCCAACGAGGTTCCGTCAAAACGGGAATCCAGTTTTTGTGATTACTTGCCTGGATATTGAACAAAATTTAAACATTATATAAGGTAGTTTTAACCACCGATACCCTTCTTTTCTTCATCTGCCATTTGATGTTCAAATTCTTATAATTAGAACAGAGTGTTTAATTAAAATATACTACAATGATCAGACAGCATTCACGTGGCATTAGTTTTCAACCACCTCCCCGACGTCGGGTATGCACATAATCTAAAAAAGAGGTGAGTCCTTATCATTGATTGCTACACCATTTGCATTATCCATCATCAATCAGTGAATAACCTGTGTTTGGGATAAATGAGATACTTATCACAAAAAATAACTGAAACGAATTAAATTTAGCCAATGACTGTTTGTTTGCTGCGTAGAACAAACTTTACAATTGATTCTGCAGATAAAGCCTAATACACGAAAAAAAACAAAACAAATGTCTTCATTTGCTTCTTTCTTGAACGCCTTTAAAAACGAAAACTAATAGAAATTTTAATAAAATATAGTTCTACACAAGGTACGGGAAAAATAGATTAGGGAATTCCCTACTTATGAAACCCCTATATCTTCCCTCTAAAACCTCATTTTTTCGAAGGACAGATCTTCCGTATAGTATAAGCGTTTGTTCTGTACAAGAAAGAAAACAATATTGTGCTGGATATATACATACTCGTTATTTGTTTTTGTTTGTTTTTTGGGTTTTTGTTCAGATTGTAACTTTTTCCTATTATCTTTCCTTCATTAATTAATGTAATTTTAAGTCTTCTGTCGTAAATGGAGAGACACTATTTGCAAATAACTTTAGTCAAAGGTTACCGGTAAAATGACAAAATTTCTTTCTCCTGCCTGTTACGTCCCCTTTTCTCTTGACAGTCACGGGTTTCTAGCCCGTGAATTCTTTAAATAACTTCAAATTAGTACGCATTTATTACTTTATTATGTTACTTTTTCTTGATGTTGCGACGGCTGAATTTTTTCCGAGAAGAAAAAAAAAAACATAGATTTTATGTATACAGTAGGGTACAGACATAACCTCTCGCCAAGTTAACTTGAACCAGTCATAAAAGCTCTTCCAAGTTAACTTCGACCAGTCATAGAGCAGTCATAAAAGCTACTCTAAGTTAAATTTAGAACTGTTCTAGAGCCCTGACTGCTCTGACCGGTTCTGGTAATTGAATCCTGACTGCTTTGACCTGTTCTGGTCGTAGAACCCTGACTGCTCTGACCTGTTCTGGTCATAGAGCCCTGACTGCCCTTACCAGTGATAGAATCCTGACTGCACTGACCTGTCATAGAGCCCTGACTATTTTTATGTTACAGCAATTGAAAAGTTCAACATTCCCAAATTAGAGCTCATCGTGTGACTCGTCATGCAAGGCGTGTACGTGTATCGTGTAACGTTCTCCGTTCATTACGTATCGTGAATCGTGCGTTTACTACTTTCATTCAAAAGACCACGTTTTAAATTTGCCCATTTTCTTTGCCTAGAAAAAATATTTATTTTCATGAAAATTTCGAACAAATAAATTATTTATTTCCACGACAAGTAGGATTAAAATATTTATTTGATTTCTCTGGGACCTGGGACTAATCTGGGACTGATATATTGACAGGACTAATATAACATGTATAAGTCCCAGCTGGGACCAAGATTAAATTATTTATTTACAATCGCCCCGTTCCCAACCCTGAAAATCAACTGGTCGTTTCCTTATTTCTGTTTTATGAAAGATAATATAGATAGTTACAACTGCAACTCCCGGGCTGCAACTTTACAACTGTAAAAAATATTAACATAATATCACATGTTTTGGGCTATACTATTCATGAAGAAAATCTGCTTTTTCTTATATATTTTAGGATAAATAACAGAAGGTTGAAGTATTGAGGGCATCGATATAATATTGAATGAAGAAAATCTGCCTTTTCTTATATATTTTAGGTTAAATTACAGCAAGTTATAGTATTGCGGGCATTGATATTATATCGGATGAAGAAAATCTGCCTTTTGATATATATTTTAGGTTAAATAACAGAAAGTTGAAGTATTGCGGGCTTCGATATAATATCGAATGACGAAAATCTGCCTTTTGTTATATATTTTAGGTTAAATTACAGAAAGCTGAAGTATTGCGGTCATCGATATAATATCGAATGAAGAAAATCTGCCTTTTGTTATATATTTTAGGCTAAATAACAGAAAGTTGAAGTATTGCGGGCATCGATATAATATCGAATGAAGAAAATCTACCTTTTGTTATATATTTTAGGTTAAATTACAGAAAGCTGAAGTATTGCAGCCATCGATATATAATATCTATTGAAGGAAATCTGCCTTCTGTTGTATATTTTAGGTTAAATTACAGAAAGCTGAAGTATTGCGTTCATCGATAATATATCGAATGAAGGAAATCTGCCTTTTCTGATATATTTTAGGTAAAAAAAAACAGAAAGTTGAAGCATTGCGGGCATCGATATAATATCGGATGAAGAAAATCTGCCTTTTTATATATTTCAGGTTAAAAAGCAGCAAGTTTAAGTATTACGGGCATCGATATAATATCGAATAAAGAAAATCTGCTCTTTCTTATATATTTTAGGTTAAATTACACCAAGTTGAAGTATCGCGGGCATAGATATAATATCGAACGGAGAAAATCTGCTTTTTCTTTTATGTTTTAGGTTAAATAACAGAAAGTTGAAGTATTGCGGACATCGATATAATATGGAATGATGAAAATCTGCCTTTTTTATACATTTTGGGTAAAATTACAGAAAGTTGAAGTATTGCAGCCATCGATATAATATCGAATGAAGAAAATCTGCCTTTTCTTATATATTTCATGCTAAATTACAGTATGTTGAAGTATTGCGGGCATCGATATACTATTGAATGAAGAAAATCTGTTTTTTCTTATATATTTTTGGTTAAATTACAGCAAGTTATGGTATTGCGGGCACCGATATAATATCGAATGAAGAAAATCTGCTTCTTCTTATATATTTTAGGTTGAATAACGGAAAGTTGAACTATTAGGGGCCTCGATATAATATTAAATGAAGAAAATCTGCCTTTTTCTTATATACTTCATGTTGAATTACAACAAGTTGAAGTATTGTGGGCATCGATATAATATCGAATGGAGAAAATCTGCTTTTTCTTATATATTTTAGGTTAAATTACATAAAGTTGGAGTATTGGGCCATCGATATAATATCGAATGAAGAAAATCTGCTTTTTCTTATATACTTTAGGTTAAATTACAGAAAGTTGAAGTATTGCGGGCATCGATATAATATCAAATGAAGAAAATCTGCATTTTCTTACATATTTAAGGTTAAATTACAACAAGTTGTAGTATTGTGGGTGCATCATTTTAAGTTTAACATGAAAATGCAATATTCACCTCTTCTAATATTTGATGTTTGTGGCTGTTTGCATGCTATTTTATCTGCTACAGGACTGATTTTTATTTAGTTTTGTCACAGACATATAATTACATATATCTGGTTTTGTTTATTTTTTCACATTTGTATCTAATTGTTTATTTTACAAAATGACGGAAATTTACAGTATTACAATTTTCGAGTACATAAAAGTGACTGTTTTCTGTTAATTATGATATGGTTACTGCAAAATTGAAGAAAATTGCACTCAACGTGTGAAAAATGTGTGCGTTCGTTGTGTGAAGGGAATGTGGGACGTATCCAGCGCTGTATTAAATTTTGAGTATTCACGGTTCTTATATTGTTTTAGAGCTAAACGACTAATCAGGATTCTACGACAGGTTAGAGCAGTCAGGGCTGTATGACAGGTCAGAGCAGTCAGGGCTCTATGACAGGTCAGAGCAGTCAGGATTCTATGACAGGTTAGAGCGGTCAGGGCTCTATGACTGCACGGGCAGAGCAGTCAGGGCTCTATGACAGGTCAGAGCAGTCAGGGCTCTATGACAGGTCAGATCAGTCAGGATTCTATGACAGGTTAGAGCGGTCAGGGCTCTATGACTGCATGGGCAGAGCAGTCAGGGCTCTATGAATGGTCAGAGCAGTCAGGATTCTATGACTGCTCCAAGTTAACTTCAAGTTAACTTAGGACTGTTCTCATGACTGCTTCTAAAGTTAACTTGGACGAGAGGTTATATCTGCACCCTACTGTATTTATCATTCTTCATTTTCGTAAATGTCTCGTTAACACACTTTGTCTGAGAAATTTCCCTTAAAACGAATTATCTCGTCCTTCTCCTTTTGCATGTATTTATGTCCACCACAGTTCTTTATACATCTGGATTCTTAACCTTTTCATTCTTTCCGTAGCTAAACAGCAATAGTTCACTACTGATATTAGCAGTTAATTTCAATAAGTCATATCCGTTTCTGATCGTCTCAACTACGACAAAAACAGAAAATTGACTGCAATTTAAGGGGGTCGGTAACATTCAAGATTATTTCAAATGGGAGACACAATTTGGAATTTGATTTTTTTTGCTGGATAATATAGAAAAATGATTTAGAAGCACATACACACTTATGCTGAAGGAAATTTTGCAATCAGGGAGGAACTAAAGCTCAGCAAACTGGAAAATATAAAACTCATGGAGTTTTCTCACTACCGGTTTTCCGTATATTATTCTATAAATTGTGTTTGCCGACCAGTGACAGTCATTGGTTCAGACAAATGGCAGGTAAAATAGTTCTAGCTGAAAATGCAATGACACACATAATTGACGTCACTTCCGGCTATGTAGGTTGACTTTTGTTCCATAAAAACATAAAAAAACACCTATGTTCGGTATAGGTAGGCGTAACTTCCTTACTCCAAAAAGTGCCAACAGAATAAAAATATATGAATATGCGGAACACGAGTTTTTCGATGTAACACTTTTCCTACCAGTGACGACTCATCTCGCCATGCTAACTGTGCATGTATTTATGTCCACCGCAGCCCTCAATACATCTGGATTCTCAACCTTTTTGGGTTCTTTCCATAGCTTAATAGGAACAGGTCGCAACTGATATTAGCAGTTTTATCGCGTAATTTATAGCAATTATAGCCGTTTCTGATCGTCTCAACTACCAAACCAAAAAACAAAAAAAAACAAAAAAAACAGAAAATTACCAGATATTTAAGGGGGGGGGGGGG
>MJUU01066624.1:54229-69407 GCA_002080025.1 Modiolus philippinarum
TTATATATATATATATATATATATATATATATATCTATATGAAGCAGAAATCTTTAAAAAACAAATATTAGGAATATGAATTGATGTTATTCTTTATTACATTCATATTGATAATATGTTCCAAATAAGATGTACATGCTTGGTAATATGCAGTATGAACGTGTGTTAATGATCAGTACATCTTCAAATACATCAATTCATCAAATCTATTCAACTTGCAACTCATGAGATTTTTTTTTGGCATTTCAGGGTAATAATGGTAGTAAAATCACAGTTTTAATACAGGGTTCAGGTGAATATAGTAAAGGCATCACAAGACAAAAAATACAACCAGGCCAGATGAATGACCAAACAGAAGACCAAACAGATTTATTCCACATCCAAATGACCAAGCGAATTCATGGAAGGGTCAATGTAAGCCAGCAGACAGAAACAGTGATTGTATTGGCAGAAGACAGAGAAATTCAAGACTTTCTCGATAGACAAAAGAAAAAAAAAAGACTACAGATGCTTTAACACAAACACCTGCACCTTCCAGCATTGACAACAAACTTGCTTCAACACAGATATCTACACCTTTTAGTATTGACAACAAACAAGCCTCAACACAGACACCTGCATCTTTTAGTATTGGCAACAAACTTGACGCAACCCTGCCCATCTTAAAAACCTTGAAAGAGAACAACAGTCCTACACCCTCAACGCCACTTTATGAGCTAGAAAGCCTTGTAACAGATTATGCCATTATCTCCTTAACTGACTTCCTTAATGTCATTACATCCAGTGCACCACGTGCTCCAAACCGGAAAATTTAATAGCTAAAGACAAAAAACTCACTGCACAGACAGCTTCAACACCGGTATTTTCAGCACCAACATTGTCTATAGCAACTACCCATACAAATCTACCAACACCTTCATCAACAACCACTAATCCGTCAACATCGGACCTAACTACAGATATGATTTAAACTCTTTCACCAATCCAGACCAATGATAATAATTCCAATACAACCAGTTACAACAACAACTATTACATCAACATCTACAGAGACATCTGTCACTCCAGCGACTACCACTTGTGCTGCCAATATGAGAGTACTGAAATCAAATCTCACCACAGACAACACACCTAAAGCTACATCCATGCTTTCAACACTGACAATATCACCATAAATAGATACCAACATATTTGAGGAGTCACTTCAAGCATCAACTAACAACTTCCATTGCCCAGAATCCACAAGGTTTGGTAGACTGCCACTAGACAACTGCTTCAGTGGACCACTACAAGTTATTTCCAGTCATCTTGATGCAAACAGAACACCACTTCAAGAGCTACGAATTCACCCTAATGTTCACTCAGTCGGCTACCAAAGCTCCATCAAGACGCCTTCAAATTTTGTATGGAAACTGACCCAGAGGCTGTACCAACCAAATGAATTGCGGGGCAGGAACTTCACTGGACAGAAAGGGAAGACAGTTATTTCCCCAAGACAAAAACATGCCATCCAGCATGCTGTATTAGACATATATGGCAGAGACCAGTTAAAGATTGTTGGGCCATACATAAATAATGGCTTTAGGAACCCGAAAAGAAAGTTGCCAGCGTAATCAACATCACGATAAAGATCACATACTACACAAGACATATTCTTATTTTATAATTATTTATCTTATCTGAACATTATAATTGGTATTTCATGTCCATCTTTATCCTTGAACTTGAAACTGGTTGTGAACAATCGATGAAAAATATGTCTTTGGTCAAGTATTTACAAGACAATTATATTCAATAACTTGAAGGTCCACCTTCGTTAATCACAACAGTAGAAATTACATTATGTAGATGATTTTTATAACTAACAGAATTGTCAGAGGATAAAGATGACCAGTAGTCCAAAATTTCTTTAATTAATTCATCTTTCTTCTTGGGTGTGAATACATTTTAAAGATGTTGCTTCATAGCTGCCCACACATTTTCTATTGGATTAAGGTCTGGTGATGAGGCCGGCAGTTCCATTACTTTGTCTAACATGCTTTCTTTTCCCATCCATTCTTTAGGTGATTTTGATTTGTGCTTGCTGCCGTTTTCCTTTCAATAAACATATCAGTGTGTTAAGTAATAAAGCACTTTTGCAACTATGTACTGTGTGCAATGACAAATCATTGGTTGCAATTTTATTCAGTAGATCGACCATTTTTTTTTTTTTTTAATAAATACTGAATTTATATATTTTTGTGTTAAATTATACGACATGTGAAGAACTAAGGCCGTACTAAAATAATTATATATTTAACGTCAACCTAAGATTTCGAAAGCTACAAGGAGGGAGTGAAAATGAAACAAACCATTTGGAACCATCTTTCACAAATTATAACATGTTTAATACATACATTTACAGATTTAACATTTCAATTTAAATTCTTGACTGACAAAACATTTTGTTCTACTAGTCTTTCATCAGTTGAATAATTATTTGCTTAACCAGCAAAGCAATAAAAGAGAAGAAGTCTAAGGCCAATAATTCGTCAGAATCAGTTGCCAAAAGCAAAGCTCAAATTTATATGTAAGCCCCGGTGGTTGGACTCAAATACACATAACAAATATTAACTCAATATCTGGAACGGTTTAGAAAAAAAGGCCGGACATCTTATATTTGAAGACAATTTTCAAAGTTCAATGCCCATAACTCCGTCAAAAATAAATGGACAGTAACCAAACACAAACTTGAAATATAGCTTATAGTGATACACTCACATAGCAAATATCAGCTTCATATCTGGAACGGTTCAGAAAAAAGTCCAGAAAACCCCTATTTTACCAATATTTTCTAAGTCCAAGGCCAATAACTGCGCCAAAAATTAATTGAAGGAAACTAAACTCGAACTTAATCTGTAACTCATAGTTGTAGACTTACATAGCTAATATCACCTGAAAATCTGGAACGGTTTATAACAAAAGTCCGGAAAACCTATATTTTACCAACATCTTCTAAGTCCAAGGGCCATAACCTCCACGAAAATCAATGGCCTGGAACCAAACTCAAATTTAATCTGTAAATCATAGTGGTAGACTTGTATCGCTAATATCAGCTTAAAATCTTGAACGGTTTAGAAAAATAGTCCGGAAAACCTTTATTTTACCACAATTTTCTAAGTCCAAGACCCATAATTCCACACAAAACCAATGAACTAGTTTTCCAAGTCCATAGTCCATACCTCCGCCCAAAACCAATGACGCAAAGCCAAATATGAACTTAATCTGTAACTCATGGTGGTAGACTTACATAGCTAATATCACCTTAACATTTGGAACGGTTTAGAAAAAAAGTCCAGAAAACCTATATTTTACCATTTTTTTTTAAGTCCAAGGCCAAGAACTCCGCCCAAAGCCAATGAACCGAAAACAAACTCGAACTTAATCTGTAACTCGTGGTGGTAGACTTACATACCAAATATTAGGTTAATATGTCTTATAGTATGGCAAAAAAGTCCGGAAAACTGAGTGTGACAGACTGACGGAAGGACTGACTGACGGAGTGAAAACCTTAAGTCCGTCAGGGGACTAAAAATCAGAAGACGACACCTACCGATACGTATCATGATAGGCTTGCACTGTATCGATATATCACGATACAATGCTCATCCCTACATGTCGTATGTAAACAAGTATGCAACACCTGGCGCTATTACAAATATGCAGAATCTGGCCATTCCTTGGCTTTCCGTACAAATGATTTTGTGAACTGAAAGATGTAAACACTGTCAAAATATCTAATGGAAATACATTTAAACCTTCAGAACACTTTGTTTAGAAGACAAAATGCTCTCAAGAGTCTGTATTGCTTGTCTGGACGATAGCCTTCTGATATTTTAAGCAATCAGTCTTATGATATGATGTCACAGGCTTCCACCTTAGATGAGGCATGATTAATGACATCGTAAAACGAATACCGAAGCAAAACTAATGAAAAGGGGGATTCCAAAATAAAAAAAATCCAATGAAGGGTTACGCCGAGCGCAGCATGATACAACCACAGCATGTCGACCACTGAAATTTGATCAAGTATAATTTAAAGTGAATGTGGACACAATTGAGAACTTGACACAGTAACTAGATTAACATAATAAGGAGCTTGACTCAATAATAAGCTGGGCACAAACAAGGGAACATAAAAAAATGACACCTGAAAGCTAAAACATTGTACGAGTTATGCCAAATCTGTTGACATCCTTCTGAAAGCTAAAACATTGTACGAGTTATGCCAAATTTGTTGGCATCCTTCTGAAAGCTTACAACAAGAGGAATTCAAAATAAAAAATTATATCGAAATCCGATGAAAAATGAAGATTTTACATATCTTCGATAATTGCAATTTTGGCCCCTTTGACCCCTTCTGGCTTAAAACTTAAGAACTACAAAGTATTCGTTTCCATTTGCTGAAAACTTTTATCAAGAGAAATCTGAAGAAAAAAAAATCCACAAAAATGCGATAAAAAATAAGATTATTACACAATGTAGATACTAGTAATATTCATGTTTGCAATTTTTCCCCTTTTGGACCCCATGTATCCTATGAACCTTACATGGGATGTAAATCCGTTGGCTAACGACTCATTAGGAAATTCCTAAGAAATACACTGAAAGAAACCTCATCAAAATCTGATAAATAATAAATGATCTACACCCAAATATGTGAAAACACCCAATTTTGCCCCTTTTGGTTCCTTTTTTTTAACACGGGGGGGGGGGGGNGGGGGTGGGCAACATATCCCAAAAACCACCAATAGCCTTCCTTTTTGTGCCTAACAACATTGTGTTAAAATTGCATATGGATTGATCAACTAAACTTAATTTGATAAACAAAAACAGAAGTGTCTACAGACAACGTTGCCGAAGACGACAACGACGACAGCGCCATACCATTATACGACCACAATTTTTTTGTTTTTGTTTAAGAAATAATTGCAATTCATTAAGACATATCCCACAAGATTTGAGACGACATGACAAAGACAATACAAATAAACCCAGAGGCTCCCTGAAGCCTGTATCGCTCACCTGGCTTTCATTTACCACAGTAAAGGTAACATTGTAAGTTATACAATTGAACTTCAGTCTCACCAACTTTGGTAGTTCCAGCACCATCAATATCTTGAACTGTATTTAAAGTCTGATCATGTTTTACTATACAGTACACGCAGAGACATTCAGCTACAAATCAATCTGGTCCGACAATTTTCACCCTTTTCACACCGGAATTCACAGGCATTATCGGTAACTTTCCGACAAAATTATCGGTGAAATTTCACACAAAAAATCGTCGTCAGTTTTTCTTGATGTTAGGTCAATTAATACATGCCTGTGAAAGTCGGGCTTCTACCGGAATTGTCGGAGTTTTAGAGTCCTTTTTGTCTCTTTAAAATTTTTCAAGTTTCAGATTTATATGAAGACGGAAATAAACTCATCGTGATGACTGGTTTTCGTGTGACCACCCTTTCGAAAATCATATTTCCGCACGTGTGAATGACTGTCACGAATAAAAAAAGCTAAATGAATAGCTTGGACGAAACATACACCTATCTAAAAATATCTCCTTAATTTCCATTGGAGAATAGTGGGTTAAACACGTCTACCTGCGCAGAATATCATGATGTTCGGGTTGCATGAAATTGAAGCATGGAATTTCTATTTTTATGACCAATCAAAATACTGTTTTAGAGGACTTCCCTTAAAAATAAGCACTGATGTATTGTTTGTGACAAAAATAGGAGCAAAAAAATCGAGTGCCAAAGACGTGGTCTCTTTCAAAATATTCATCGACGCATTTCAGGATCTCAAATTATTATCTCAACATTTTTTTAATACTATTGGTAAGCTCTCTAGATAAAACATATTTATGAGGACGCTAACGTAAAAAAATAAAAAAAAAGTTATTCTACTCGATAATTTCACCGTCGGTTGAGCGTGGCATCATGTAAAAAATAATGAAATGCTTTTATGGAATGTTTAAGCAATTCTTGGAACTGAATACTGAAATGTCCCCGGCCAAAAGTTGTGAAAATTGCAGATTGATGTCCTCTAAAGCTATTTTTCACAGTTTATTATACCGTGCTATTAATATGTCTCCATTCACAAAGATTAAACTTGACCCAACAAAACCAAATTGCGCAATTTTAAGGCTGATGTCCGCGTAAATTTTTTCATAAGTAATAAATTATTTTATATAATAGGATCTGATCTTTTAACAACTTTGATTTCTGGCAGTCACATAATTCACAATGTTCATACTAATTATAAGTTATTTCATGCCATATAACACGTTATTCAGGTAATATTTTAAAACACTATCCTCTCGATCTTCCGACAAAGTGTGAAAAGCAACCTTTTTCCAAAAACATACTGCACTTACAGATAAATACTTCGTATACACAAATATATAAATATTGACAAGTAAGGTTAACAACAGCAGATGAGTTAATCCTCTGTTTATCAGTTTCGTGGATATCCGTAAATGTCGGTGAATATCGGGTTTGATGTCGGACATTCACCCAGTTTCAGGCATGCCAGGCTACAGCGATTTAAGCTACATAATTAACTGACGTTAGATTTGAGTGATTTTCAACTGAATGACTGTTTGTACTGTTAGTCTTTTTTGGGATTTTTAGACAAAAAACGTTCTTGCTAAGGAGCACTTTTGACACCAGTTTTGAAACCGAGGCATCATTTTGTAAATATAGGTCATCGACATTTTTACACCATATTTTTAATATACGACATTAATATCTATTTGTATACCAAATTTCATTGAAATTGGACAATGTTGAACTGTTCCCCTTTTTTAGGCAGCCTGAAAAAAATAGCAGTCAACAAACAATTTTCAAGAAGTCGCGACATCAATATCTATTTGGTAAATAAATTTCATTGAAATCAAACAATGTTGAATTTTCCCGCCTTTTTTGGCTGCCATTTTAAAAATGGCTGTAAAAAAATAATTCTTAAAATCAAATTTGAAGTCGCAACATCAATATCTATATGGAAACCAAATTTAATTGAAATCGAACAATGTTGAATTTTCGCGCCTTTTTGGGACTATTCTGAAAATGGCAGTCAATGAACAATTGTAACATCAGTTTTGAAGTTGCGACACCAATACCTATTTGGAAACCATTTTCATTGATATCTGACAATGTTGCATTGTCCTGCCATTTTTCGCGGGCATTTTGAAAATGGCAGTCAATGAAAAATTTTTACAAGGGTTTTGAAGTTGCGGCATCAATACCTATTTCATAGAAATCGGACAATGTTGCATTTCCCTGCCATTTTTCGCGGGCATTTTGAAAATGGCAGTCAATGAACAATTTTTAACAAGGGTTTTGAAGTTACGACATCAATACCTAATCGAAAACAAAATTTCATTGATATCGGACAATGTTGAGTTTTCCCGCCTGTTTTGGTGGCAAAATGATTGCAACGCTTACTTGGCCATTCAGGTAAGCTGAGCTAAAAAAATCAACAAATGGTTTCCCAGCTATAAGTCCAAACAAATGGTCCAAAACTAAATATAGACCTCAATGGTATCAACATATTTGCCAATGTATTTAATCATCTACATGTGTATGTCTTTTTTGTTTTGCAGATTTTCCTAAAATAAGACCAAAAAAATAGCTATGCCCTTGACCTTTAATGACCTAGGACACAAATTGAGTTTCTCTTTTTACTGATCAATTTGATAAATGATTTTACTATACTATCTGTAATGGTGTAAAAGTTACTCGCAAAAAAACAAATTACCAAAATGTGCCAACGGCTTTAACTCAACAAGTGAGGACCCTAACAGATGTCTGACCAGTCTCTGCTTGATCGCTAAAATTGATGTGAAAAACCAAACTGACTTTATCACAACAACTAAACATGTTCACAAGACTGTGAGCCTATCACTAATAGATACTTAAAAACCAGAAATGTTCAATATAATGTCAACATAAGGTCAAGAACAAAAGCCACATAAAAGGCAATCATGCACTACACAAGACAAACCAATTTCAACACATTAGTAGCATACCTGCCATCAATCGTATTCACTCGGCCATGAAATTGAGGTCAAGGACAAAAGCCATATGACAGACTATCATGTACTACCCGATACCAACCCATACCGCAAATATTATTGACCTACCTCTTGTAGTTACTGGGAAACTGACCTAATCAACAAAACATAACATACTCACTTGACCGAACTGACCTAATCAACAAAACATTACATACTCACTTGACCGTGAAATTGAGGTCAAGGACAAAAGCCATATGATATACTGTCATGTACTACCTAATACCAACCCATATACCCAATAAATCATTGACCTACCACTTGTAGTTGCTGAGAAACTGCCCTAATCACAAAAACTTAACATCAAAGTTTACGCCATCGCCGCCGTCATACTTTAAAGGCATATGTGTCGCTTTCCGCGGCTTTCGTAGCAGGCGAGACATAAACAATTATTCGCAGAGACTTCATCTAAATACATCAAATAACAAAATACCGAGGTTGCTGTGAATCCAGGTTCTGTCGAAATATGTGTAAAAGCTGATAGAGAACAAATTACCAATGAAATCTAAATAGAAAAGCCAAAATCAACTAAGAACAGAGCAATGCGAGAGGGAGATACACCTTAGTTTTTAAAATTTAATAAAATGAAGATTTCAAAGGGGGAAGTATATTAATAATATCATGTTTTCATTTTTTTTTCAAAATATTTCGATAAGGCCTAAAAATAAATTATGTGGTTTTTGGAGTCTGGCAAGAAGTTTTTCTTTAAATATTTTTTTACATCTCACTAATTCAAGATAAAGATAAAAAATAAAAAATAAAAAATAAAAATAAAATCCATCAATCCATAAATGTAGGAGGAGTTTGTGTCACATGCCACATGTGTAAAAATTGACATCTTGGGTCCTGTTGTTTGCACAAAGAGCAATATAAAAAAACCCGACAGCTTATTCCGGATCTGCAGATTATATGCAACAATGCTACATCAAACCTAAACATTAAATCCAAAAATGGAGGGTTTAACAATATTCCCGAACTTTCTTCGAAAGTGCGGGGATAAAAAATAAACGTGGATATGACGGTCAGAGCTGAACCCGTTCTAATTTTTCAATAGCACTTGAAATTCCTGATTGATGAAACTATGTTATTTTTCTTAAAATTTGGTCGTCTTTGAGCCTTTTTTATCATTAAATACTTTCAGATGATGCGTCAGATACATGTGTGTATAGTAAATAGACTCATGCAGTTGATTAACTTACATATGAAAATACCAATTTACAGGTAAAGTACAAAACAACTACGATTATTCCGATCTCTATGTAGACTTTGTTTGTCAAGGTCCCATTGTATCAAACATACATAATGTTTTTCCAGAATTTACAGGTAAAAAAAACCATGCGAATTTTACACAAATGGGGATAATACCTGCCATTTTACTTTATTTTACAGTTAGTTGACTGTTTAACAAAAATGCTGAAATCTATCCAATATGAAAAAAGACCGTCATTTGCTTATGATGATATAAGTGAAACTTATGGAATGGTGTCTAAAGGAAATGTCGTATTTGAATTGGTATATTTCATATGTTACACTGAAATTAGAATTTTTGGTTTTAATATCCATGTGCTAAAGGTGATTCGATTGGTGAAAATGGGATACTAAGATAAAGCTACCTGAACGACATAATTAAAAATGTAAATAAAATATTTCATATGCAAAAGGTTGCATCAAGTTGTTTAATTTAATCAGAGACATGACTGAAGGATCAAATCTTCCACTTAAGCTGCTTTTTTGAATATCAAAATGAAAGTTAGTAGGAGTTCACTTGCTAAATCGCTGACAAACGCTCGATTTTGATAAAAACCTACTATTGAAGAAGATCGTGCTTTTCACAAATAGTACTTAAACAAAATGGTTGGGGTTAATTTTCAGTGGCCAGATTTCAGCAGTCAAGTGCATATTCCATTCCTTTGTGCTTTGTTTTTATGACTTATTAATTGGCAGTACTCGACACGCTTGGCTGTCCACCCAAGTCCTTTACGAAGATAGCAAACATAGTTTTTTGATACTTTCATACCAATCACTGTCAAAAACTTATGGCATATTGCAGCTGATGTCATGTCATTGTTCTGTGACAGCCACAGATTTAGAAGCATTAGTAGAAACACTGTTATTTTAGCATTTTGCTTGTATTTATTAACACGATTATAACGAAGAGAACCAGTCCTCTTGAATTGTAGAAGAAATAAACTTACAGATTGTCTGGTTGTAATAGTTCCATGTTTCTCTTTCAACACTCCTGTTACTTTCACTGTAGAGAAACCCCTTCTTTTCTAGTCAACAATCAGCTTTCTTGAAGGAATAGTTAAACGTGCAGATACACCTGATGCCATCTTTTTTAGCATGTGATTCCGATTTTTACATTTTATACAGAACGAACAAAAAATGACGCGTGACGGATAGCTGAATAATGAACGAAAACGGGTGACGGATGACGAATCCGACGGATAAATGATGGCTGATAAATGGTGGCTCTTGACTTCTGAATGATCTGACGGATGCCTTTTGAATCATGACGGATTTGACTTGAGTTTTGAATGATCGGTGATTGATTAATGACGGGAGAAGGGTCGCAAAAAAGGGAATGTTGACTGTTCCAGGGACTGTAAAAGTAATGTTGGATATTATATTGATAACTGTTTAACTAAATTACTTAAAATCCTAAATAAATGACATATGTAGAATTTCCTTTTTATTTTTGAGGGTATTATATTAATATACTGAAAATGATTTTTGTTATGTTTACATACATGAAGATTATTTTAAATTGGAGAAACAGTTTGGACGTTAATTTTTATTTGTTAGATAATATAGAAAAATGATCCAGAAGGACATACACACTTATGCCGAAGGAGGTTTTCAATCAAGTAGAAACTAAAGCTCAGCAGACTGGAAAATATAGAAATCTTGGAGTTTTGGTACTACTCGTTTTCCGTATATTTCTCTATAAATTGTGTTTGCCGACCTATTACAGTCATTGGTTTAGATATAGAACAGGTGACATAGCTCTAACTAATAATGCAATGAAGTACATATGTGACATCGCATCCGGTTATCTAGGTTGACTTTTGTTCCATAAAAACATGAAAAAACACCTATTTTCGGTAGTATAGGGCGTCTTTCCACCGCCCTTCCCCTCAATCCCGCCCCATCAATCCCGCCCCAATTTTCTTCCAATGCCGTATTGTACTTATATGATGATAGCATTTACTTTATCAAGCATCAATTCATTTGCATATTATTAGTATAAATTTGCAAGGAAATGGAATTACGGATACGGCCACATTTGATCCAGAAGGGAAAGGTATAAAAATGTGCAAAGAATGAAATTTCAGACAACAACAATGCAATTCTCTTTTTAAGTCACTTTTGCTGATACCTCGGCTTGTTCCACAAGTTATGTCTGTCTAAAATATCAACAATATAGACTTTAAGGTTTTATTTTGCTTTCATCACTTCGGTGTCCGTTGAAAATGTCTTGCGTTAAGGCTGTTGGGGAACCATTCGATTTAAAAGCATGTTTTAACATGATCGATAAAACAAAATAAAATGGTATAGTTGGCCACGATTAAAAGATAAAAAACACAAAATGTACAAATTAAAAAACACATAAAAATGACAAAAATGTATAGAAATATGTACATGATAACCAGTCGATCTGATCTAGTGTCTTATGTTGGTGGACTGAAGCTGGGACTTGAAGCAGTCTAGTGATCTTTGACTGCTTATGATGTTGATTTGATCTAGATACGTATGCCATCAGGGAAGATGGACTTCTATTAGAAGTGAATACGATTTTGCATATAGAACCATAAAAGTGATGTTAATACCTCTCAATGAGATGGTTGGTACCAGGATCTGAGATTTTATGTCAACAACTGGTTCACCACATGATACATCGCACATGGGCTAATTTGTGTTCAGAGAAGAATTTCTTTGAATGTGTTTTCAAAATGGGTCAAATGTTAATGACAGCCATATTGAATGGAGTACGGAATGATTTCAATTTTGAACAAGAATCGCCCAAGGGCAGTTATGACAAAGTTTGGTTACAACTGGCAAATTGCAAGTGGTTTCATAGAGGACTGGATTTTTAAATGAAAAGTTAAAGACAAACCAAAGAATGGACGCTAAATGACAGCAAAAACTCATCCAGGATATATGGCTAGGTGAGCAAAACATCGGGAAGTTCACATTTGGAAAGTAGAAACTACTTGTCGTAATGTTTGGTTTTCAGATATTCAGAGTTGTTAATATAGATGTACACTGTATAAGTCACTTGAGGCATTATGCTGAAAATTGTTGATTAGTAGCCGTCTCTTTAATCAGTACACATGATGAAAGTTAAATTGAGGAGTGTTCACTAAAATAATATATTCTTAGAACTCAATCCTGAACAACTGGAAAATTAAGAACCGGGTACACCGTACACTATTAGGGAGCGACCATTTGATTTTAAAGGGGGATTTGAAAAAAAAATCCAGGATCAGAAATTTGGTAAAAAAATTATCAGGACAGTAGGAATCGAAAAAACAAATAAATGACAAGGATGCCATACATGAAGCAAAATTTCTGGCTTCTAAAAATCATTACTTTTCAGGTGTTACTATTCGGGGTAGGTTGAGGGCGTCTCATCCCGGAATCCCGACTTTATTTTTTTTTATTCCCGATGCCCCAAACTTAAAAAGGAACTTAAAAATGACAAAATATCTCTTCTTAGTACATTTATTTCCTGAAATGCCCGGCTTATTTTATTGAAATGGAAAAACTTCCAATCCCGACTTCCTGAACAAAAAGTCTGCCCCCATAACTGATTACTATCTACACTTATCTTATTAGCTGTAAAGTATATTTTGTGTATGTTGTAATAAGTATAATTGTATCTTGTTCGTGTATTTAAGGAGGAGACTTATAAATAGGCTTTACCGCTTCTGCCTAATTCTGCTTACTGAATAAAAATTTAATTGCTTAAATTATATGTATATAAAGGACTAAAGGGAAACGAAAGGGATTGGATACCAATTGTCCTTTTTTCAATTACATGAAGTCTTTGTATGAATTTAGAATAGATCCGCCAAAAGTGGCGAAGTCCTCTTATATATTTAGTAGTCGTAGATATCATCAATTAAAACTTGCAGTATTGCGATGGCAACCTTCTCTTTTTTTATACTGAAGTCGGATATGCGGGAAGGGGGAGAGGGGCTGCTCTTTTTCGGGGTACCGTGATTAGAAGTTTTTTAAGCTCGCGATTTTGGGATCCTTATGATTTTAGCCCGGGATTACAAGAATCAGGATTTCCCCAGTTCTTAAGTTCCTTTTTAATGCCGCAACGTTTTGCAACGATAAATAATCGTCCTTTCGAGGTTCTGGTTTTGCTCCTAGAACAGTTGAATAAAAAGAGCGAAAGAAAAATACAGCCACTGGACCACCTTGCCTTACAAAATTAATTTTACACTCTTTTTGATAAAACAATCAACCATATATACAGTAGAACTTCGATGGCTCGAACACCCAAGGGACCGATGAAAATAGTTCGAGACAAAGGGGTGTTCGAAATATCGAGGTCGAACTGTGTTTAAACTTGAAAAATGGGACCACAAAAAGGGTTGGAGTCATCCATGGTGTTCGAGTTATTGCAGTTCGAGCCATCGAAAATCTTCTGTATATCCGGGCAATGTTTAATATTCGGGCCGGACCAGTAATTTTACAGCTTCTCCTTTTTGACGTCATAATTGACTGACAAGTGTAAAACATCATATGTTGTCAACTTTGCCGCGAAGAAGCTCTCTTTTTCCTGACGTCATCAACGTTTGTGAATTTCCTTACATACTAAGTATGGAAAATAAATAAACAAAGAGTTGCTACCAAGAAACTTCATCTTTTTTTATTGAAATGTTTTGGAAAACGGTCATTTTATTGAAAAGTGGCAGAAATCGTTTGAAATGTATTCCGGAACTTTCGTTTTTTCATGTGCGCTCAGGGCCACTTGACCAGAACGGGAAGTAAACCCATCAAACATTGGCTGTTGTTGATGTACTGACAGTTGATGTATGTATCGCAGGACGACGCACAACGTTTTATTGGATCATGCTTCAGACCACAATGAAATGCATCTTTTCTGTACATATGTGTATTCTACTTTAATAATTAAGGCTGTTTCGGGGGATCTAGCAACATCCATCAGAATTTTTCAATAGTTAATAGTTTGCAGAATGAAACTTAATGAAGTGAACTTAAAAAAAATGAAATAAAAGGTGGGAGTTTCAGACATTATGAGCTCACAATCTTTCACCAACAATGAGAATTGTTTAGATGAAATGTTAAGAAAAAATATCATTTTTTAAAAAGATATTTCAGTAACATGCATGGGAATGTTGATTAATTTTATATACTGCTAGCAACTGTATTGAACTTTCTAAGAACAGAAAGAAACATGGGGTTACGGACTTGATAATTCAATCATGTTTACAAAATCAAAATTTTCTTTGTATTTTTTTTCTTAAATTACCTCCCTTGTTGAAATTTTCATTCCAAAGAACTTTAAAATACAAATATCGTGCGAGCGGAGCTCGCACTTATGGTATCGTGTACACAGGTAAGTTAAGGCACTTTCATTTAATTTTTGCCATGGGCACATAACTCTGTATTTTACCATGACGTCACGCTGTCAATCAATCCACGTCAACTCGGGTATTTGTGATATTTCGGTTCAACATACGCGTAATTTGTAATGTTATTTATGATTGCGAGTGCTATTTCGTGGAATCATCTTTCGGATATACATGACATGTTCGTTAATATTGTTACAAAAATATAAAGGGCAATTTTACAGTGTTTCCGCCAATTCCAGTAGCTCCGCCCTTTTTGCCATATTTGGAAATTCAGTGTCGCCGGAAGGCTTTCATAACAGAATGGAAACATGGACGGCTGGGACACGAGGAAGTGTTCTACCGCTATTTACTGCATACAAAGAAGGTGAGATTGGTTTGTAGGTTAGTTGAAGAATTTCGTCGATCACCAAAAACCCAATAATCGAGACAAATATACTTTCAATCCATGACAGGT
>MJUU01066624.1:70177-95355 GCA_002080025.1 Modiolus philippinarum
GGGTCTGGCAGATTTTGTAATTAAATATTCTGTCCCTGAAGAAGTTGGAAATAAATAATCTGGCCTTCACATCCAAGAACATAAATAACCTGCCCTTAGACTTATTGGTACGATACTAGACCGAGTTATCTGTCGTTTACCTTTGTAAACAACAGATAATTCGGTCTAGTACGATACAAGTATGTTATTGGAAATAAAAAATTTCGCCGCAAAGCGAAAAATAAATATTCTGGCCCGCAAAATTTTGAAAAAAAAATAATCTGGCTCGACCGAAACTGCCAGCCCCCCCACACTAGAAAAACAAAATCTCTAATTTTACAGGTAAAATCTCTAATTTTACAGGTAAAATCTCTAATTTAACAGCAAAATCTCTAATTTAACAGGAAAGTCTCTAATTTAACAGGAACATCTCTAATTTAAGAGAAACATCCCTAATTTAACAGCTTCAATATCTAATTTAACAGCATCAATATCTAATTTAACAGCTTCAGCATCTAATTTAACAGCTTCAATATCTAATTTAACAGCTTCAATATCTAATTTAATTTCTTCAATATATAATTTGCTGGCTTCAATATCTAAATTTACAGGAAATATCTAATTTCAGAGGTAAAATATCTAATTATTAGAGATTTTCTATAAAATTAGATATTTTACCAGTAAAATTAGAGATTTTGTGTTTCTAGTGCCCTCAGAATCAAATGGTCGTCCCCTAATAAGATAAAAAGAAAAGGTTTTCCAAAAAATGTTCGAAACAGATTGAGGATGAAACTCTATTTTCATGTATTTGACTTAAACATGCCAAATGTAGGGACATAGACTTATTATACATATATATCAGTCTATGGACAGGATAAAAGTTCAATTTTATCCCAATTTTTTACCCTTCAAAATGAATCCAAATTAATATTTCTTCATCATGTGTACATGTACATTGTAATAATGTTATAGTATCAGGCAGACAGCCACTACAAAATTGGATTTTGTCCAGAGTATAATTTTATATGGTACATGTACATAAAAGCTTAAATGCATGTTAAGTAGGCAAACAATGTTGTTTCTAACAATACATGGGTTGAGCATTTGCGGGATTGCTCATTATTTTAGCCAAACGAGGAAGAATATGGTACAAAACTGGTTCCAAGCTCTGATAGATGAAGATGGTAATTTCTTCATTTCCATTCAAGTTTCGTTTTTTGTGGGATGGAAATTTTCCTCCTGGATTTCTTTGTTTGGTTGAAAGCGAGTTTTTACCCTTATGTTGAATAACAACGTAAAATTTGTTGGTAGAAAATACCTGTCCCTTGGTCCAACGTTGGATGACGTCATTTTTCCTCCTGCTGACCCCAGATGACCTCGTTTAAAATGATGAGTCAAATCCGGAATGGAAACCATGCGCAACTTATGTTTTAGATATCCCTTTTGTCAAAGTAAGACCACATCACGTTAATTATTAGGGATCACTGGAAGAAGTGTGGCGGGAAGAATTGACTTTTACTAGTATATTTTATTTTTGTCATGCCTTTGACTGTATACCCCCAATGTCAGATATTGCAAAAAAATTACTAAGTTCAACAATTATATTTTTCATAAAAATAGTTTTAATTACAGCAAAATCAAAATCAATAACAAAACGATCATCATCAATATCTGCACAAATGATATGCAAAACAAAATCTTTCTACCAAAAAAACTCTAGATTAATTATAGGAGTTGCCTGGACAAATTGTGTACCCTCCATGCCAAATTCTTTAAAAAAATACTAAGTTCAATGATTTCAATTGTTTTGGAAACTTTAAAACTGTAGGAGATCTTGCTTGGACAAACTGTGTATTCTCTATGAGAAAATCATTAAAAAAAGTTCAACCACTTGCATGTATATTTTCCAGAAAAATTTAACAAAATCAAAATCACTACCAAAAGGCACAAATAAAAACTCTTGGAGAAATAGCATGGACAAACAATTTACCCTTCGACTTATCGTGGAGGGGGCATAAAAAAATGCAAAATGGTCCTGAAGTCCAGAAACAGTTAACAACTGTCAGATTTATTTCGCCATAAACATTTAACAATTTAATTAGCTGAAAAGCTTAAACACATTAATAGAGTAGGTCTGCCCCCCACCACTCCCATCAAACAGTGAAGCCGACGATATACTCTTTGTACAATTTAACATATATAGGCCAGTATTACCGTAATTTATTATTTGTTCCCCTAACCAGAGTGAGACTCAATTAGCCAGGTATGGGTGGGGTTTCCTCACCGTCCATTTAAGATCTTATGGTGGCTTTGAGTTGTTATTACTCCCCTTTGGGTCGTTGTCTCTTTGACACATTCCCCATTATCTTGATTAACTCCTTTTTCCCTAAATATTTTTCTGTTATGTAAACTACATAAAGAATTTCTTTTAATCAAAGAGTGACGTACAATTTTTTTCAGGTAGGTATCACATCATAGGTAGAACATGTAGAAGAGGAGTGCAAATGCAAGATAATTTGCCAAAAAAAGAATAGGGGTTAAGCATGTTAAGAGAAATAAAATTACAGACTCGACAGTCTCTGAGATTCTAGTTTTAAAGGAAAATTTGATATGAAGCACTGCATAATCATGATAATTGATTCAACATTTTAACCCCTTGCTCATCATTTATTTAAGAAATAAAAATTAGTACCTTTATATACATGATATACATAATGTATTTATATTGTTTTTACTATAGGTTTGCTCTTTTTGGTGCATATTTTAACGACCTTCAGCAAGGGGTAAAATGTCACTATAAGTGTAAATTGTGGTAAACATGGTAAAAGCAATAGAAATATACATGAAAAAGAAAGGAAATGGGGTAAATGTCAAGGAGACAACATCCCATATCCAGGTTAAAACGACCCAAAACAAAGCATCTAGGGGTCACCGTACTGTCTTCAACACAGTGAGGAACCTCACACCATATATCAAGCCCTAAATGGCCCCAAAAAGGTAAAAAGTGAATAAATCAATGGAAACAAACCACATCCAATAACCCAAATATCAAGAAACTAAAATTTCATAAGAAGACACGGACAAATATGGTTATTTTGTTTCAAACAGCTAGGACAAATAGGGTACATGTGGATGGAAATTGAAGCATTAAATGTCATAGATTTTTATACCCCGCGCTTGAAAAGTGGGGAGTATATAGTGATGGGGGTGTCCTTCCGTCCGCCTGTTCTTCCGTCCCTTACACCTGAGGGTACCCATCTCTTACTGCTACTCCTCCTAAACCAGTGAAAAGATCGGGGAATATTGTCCCAAGTAGAATCTTATAATACACAAGCTTGCGAGTGTAATATATATTCTATGAGGGATAATAATATTCCCCTATATTCATGCTATAACCCTTTTATTGTATAGCAAAACTAAAATTCTTGTTAATAAGGAGTTTTTTGTTGTCAATATATGATGTTTGATGAAATTTAAGTCATATTTGCACCAGTGCAATATGGAATTTTATTGCACGCTTTCTTTTGGTTGCTTCTTGAGGAAATATTGTGTTGCTATGCAATAATACTAAATATTGAATACTTATGGAAATATTAGGTTTTAAACATGGTAAGATAGGTAAGCATTGCAAAGAAAAATTGAAAAAGGGCGTCTCTGTGCTTGTTTAAAAATAAGTTATATTAAATATATCAAATATTTCTTAAGGGACTGACCATTTAACTTGAAGGTGGGGGCTATGGTTTTTTTCTAAGAAGATATTTTGGAGCCGATTTTATGTGAAAAAAAAAATATTTTGACTGCCAAAATGATGAAAAAATTTTTTTCTGAAGGTGGTTTTCTGCACCCCCCCCNTAATTTTGAAAAAAAAATATTTTGTTGATACGTGTTGAAAAAATAATTTTTTTCGCACGAAGCATAAAAAACCATAACACCCCCCCACCCCCTCAGGTTAAATGGTCGGTCCCTAAGTCCCTAAGACTATTTAGGGAAAAACAGGTATTTTGGTGATTTCTTTCATACCGATCAATAGATTTCGTTGAACTTTGTTGATAAGTAAGCTCTTTTGACATTCTTTATAAAAAAATGAAGAAAAATTTGGGTCTCCGACTTCGTTTTCTGAATAATTTGTAAAAATGTCAATTTTCCCAGAAAATCTATTTAGGATATTTTTATCTGATTTCCTCCCTTTTCTAAATATCATTTTTCAAACTATCAAAACACATCTAATTAGCAAATACATGTAAATCTAGCAGATTTGTGCTCTTTCCCATATACATGTTGTTTCAGTGAAATAATGTTAAAATAGTTCTCCAAAGATAAAAATATTTGCATATAAACAAGCATATAATACCAATTAGACCATCAATCACAGATCCAAAATGGCAGAAGACTACCAGTCTACTTTAAATTATATTTATACTATTTCTAAAAAACAAATTGTTGCAGACGCCAAAGATTTTTCTTTTAATAAGATTGTTAATAGAACGTCAAGACTACCAGTCACATCCCACATACTATCATTTAACTTTATTTAGATTGACTAATGCCCACTTCTGTATTTTCTGTATTTTGAGTACATTTCTACTTAATTGTTAATTTCAGGAAAATTGAGTGCAACTGATGTCCGGCTAAATGTCTTCATCGGAAAATTGTTTTGAGAAATGTTCTTTTCCAAGATTTTTTAAGGAAATTCATAGTGAAATAATTATTAGTGTCAACACTCGATCAACATGTTAAAATCGTACTGAGCAAGGTTTAGAGGACATCTTGTACATGTAGCTTCCAGATACAGGTATGTTATACATTTTATATATGTTCATTTCATGTCATCCAAATACAGACAGGAAATAATTCAATTTAGCACCAAGACAGCATTGTTTCACAGTTTAGTGATAGTTACAGCAACATAACAATCAATCACATAATTGTGCAGCTACAGAATCTAAAAAAAAGTGAATACGTTCTGATGAAGGATAAACATTGCAATTTATGGTGTATCAGATCAACAGAACTCAACTTTGTTTGCAGTGAGTGGCATTGGTGGACAACATGCATGATGGATTCATGTCATTATATGCAAATTACAGGTAGACCATACAGGAGAAAAATATGGAAGAAATTATATTTCAATAGAAGAATATTAATGTGGAATTCTCTTGGAATACATTATGTAATTTGAACTTAAAATTAGTTCTGCAGAAATATTTCACTTGAATGTTACATTTTCAACTTCAACTACATGTACAATCTATATCTTGTTGTTTAAGGTTCATTATTAAAGTTTTTGTCATAAGCAGATTTTATGTGTATTTTGATATCTAGAGGAGCTCGCAAATAAAGGAAAATTTAAGAACATGTATGATGTTGTATATACATGGAAACTGAATGCTCTTGTCAGGGTATCACATCTTTTTGTGTGTACATCAGGGCAAGGTGAATAAATTGCATAGATATATCATGAAATTGTTCCTGAAATTGAGAATTTATAAGAATTAAATTACCAACATAAACTTTAGATTGGCATCGATTGAACTACAAGACATTTCTGTTTGGCCAGCTAAGAAGGTTGGGGTAAGCGAGACATAAGGCCTAGAAAAAAAGTTGTGAGTTTAGGGTAACCCAATCGCGACCCTACCTAAAATTTTATGCCTACCCTAACTTTTTTCGCCTATTTTACAACAAACACTGTTAAAGTAAAAAAATGTTCCTCCATTTACTACAATGTAAAAAAAATATTAAAGAAAAAAAAATTTTCCTACCTACCCTACCTAACTTTGAAAACCATGTTACCCCAAACACACATTTCCTTAGGACTAGGCATGCAAAGTATGACTATGACAGCGGCTTAAACTCAAGATATCATATAGAACCATTTGATAAAGGAACTTTATATTTTGTCCATAGGTAGGTTTTGATCTTGACCTCAATTTCACAGTCCAGTGCCCAGGTTAAGTTTTTGTCTTGCCTGCGACAAAAGTCGCAGAAAGCGAGACATAGGCGTGCAAAGTATGACGACGGCGACAGCGTTACCTTTTACTTAATACAGGATATTTTGAAAACCCTTTGATGTAGGAACATCATATTTGGTCAAGTGGTAGAACTAATCAAGTGCTACGTGACCGACATAAAATTATGTGACCTTGACCTCAAATGCTGTAATCAAGTGACCACATTAAGTTTCTCTGCTTAAGTACATTTCTCAAAAACTAGAAAGGGTAGGTCAATGATATTTGGTGTGTAGGTTGGTCTTGGGTAGTACATGTCAGTCTGGCAGGTAACTATTGTCCTTGACCTCAATTTTACGGTTCAGTGGCCACGTTAAGTTTTTTCTGCTTAAGTCCATTTCTCAATACCTACAAGTGGTAGGTTGATAATATTTGCTGTGTAGGTTGGTCTTGGGTAGTACTTGTCAGTCTGGCAGGTATCTTTTGTCCTTGACCTCAATTTTACGGTTGCATGGCCACGTTAAATTTTTCTGCTTAAGTCCATTTCTCAATAACTACAAGTGGTAGGTTGATAATATTTGGTATGCAGGTTGGTCTTGGGTAGTACATGTCAGTCTGGCAGGTGACTTTTGTCCGTGACCTCAATTTCACGGTTGAGTGGCCAAGTTAAGTTTCTCTGCTTAAAAAGGTCCTTTCCTCAATAACTAGAAGTGGAAGGTTGATAATATTTGGTATGTAGGTTCGTCTTGGGTAGTACATATCAGTCTTGCAGGTAACTTTTGTCCCTGACTGGTAATTACTCTGTCAATTAGCTCCTTATTGTGACCATGTAATTTTTGTGTCCTCATTCCTTTTAGGGTAAACTGACCAAGTCGGACATGATCATGAGTCGGACAATACCATTGTGAATTAAACACTTGCTATTTGGTATGAGGTTCCTCACTGTGTTGAAGATCGTACAGTGACCCCTAGATGCTTTGTTTTGGGTTGTTTTAACCTGGATATGGGATGTTGTCTCCTTGACGTTTACCCCATTTCCTTTCTTTTTTATACTTGTTCAAATTTCAGTGGTCAACATGATGCACTCGGGAAAACAATTTATTTTCTTCTATTTTTTTAGCACAGCTGACCCAAAGGGTCAGTTTGAGCTTTTGCCATCACTTGGTGTCCGTCGTCCGTCCGTCGTCTGTTAACTTTTCACATAATCATCTTCTCCTCTGAAACCACTAAAGCAAATTCAAATTGCTTAAGTCCATTTCTCAATAACTACAAGTGGTAGATTGATAATATTTGGTAAGTAGGTTGGTCTTGGGTAGTACATGTCAGTCTGGCAGGTGACTTTTGTCCTTGACCTCAATTTCTCGGTTGAGTGGCCAAGTTAAGTTTCTCTGCTGAAGTCCATTTCTCAATAACTAGAAGTGGTAGCGTATAGGTTGATAATATTTGGTATGTAGGTTGGTCTTGGGTAGTACATATCAGTCTGGCAGGTAACTTTTGTCCTTGACTGTAAATTGCTGTGTCAATTAGCTCCTTATTGTGACCATGTAATTTCTGTGTCCTCATTCTTTTTAGGGTAAACTGACCAAGTCGGACATGATCATGATTCCGTCATTTTAAATTAAACACTTGCTATAAGGTGTGAGGTTCCTCACTCTGTTGAAGACCATACAGTGACCCCTAGATGCTTTGTTTTGAGTTGTTTTAACCTGGATATGGGATGTTGTCTCCTTGACATTTACCCAATTTCCTTTCTTTTTCATACTTGTTCAAATTTCAGTGGTCAATATGATGCACTCGGTAAAACAATTTATTTTCTTCTATTTTTTAGCTCACCTGACCCAGCTTTTGCCATCACATGGTGTCCGTCGTCCGTCCATCATCTCTTAACTTTTCACATAATCATCTTCTCCTCTGAAACCACTAAAGCAAATTCAACCAATCTTTACAGGAATAATGTGCTAAAGGTCCTTTACAAAGATTGCTCAATTCGTTCTGATCCAATAAAAAAAAAAACATGGCCGCCAGCGCAGAACTTAGGTTTAACATTGGACCCTATGGGAAAAATCACATTTTCATCTTCTCTTCTGAAACAACTGAAGCAAATTCAACAAAACTTTACAGAAATGATTTTCTAAAGGTCCTTAACAAAGATTGCTCATTTCATTCGGATCAAACGAAAAACATGGCCGCAAGCACGGAACATGGTTTAACATTGGACCCTATGGGAAAATTACATTTTCATCTTCTCCTCTGAAACCACTGATGCAAATTCAACCAAACTTTACAGGAATGATGCATGGAAGGTCCTTTAGAAAGATTGCTCATTTGTTCCGATTCGATATTAAATATGGCCGTAACATTGAAATTATGTTTAGCATGGGACACTATTGGAAAAATCACGTTTTCATTTTCTGCTCTGAAACGGTTGGAGCAAATTCAACCAAACTTCATGGGAATGATGTATGGATGGTCTTGTACAAAGATTTCTCATTTCATTTCGATTCGACAAAAAACAGGGCCGCAAGCACGGAACATGGTTTATCATTGGACCCTATTGGAAAATCACATTTTCATCTTTTGCTCTAAAACCACAGAAGCGAATTCAACCAAACTTTACAGGAATGATGTACAGAAGGTACTTTACAAAAAGTGCTCAATTCATTTCGATCAGACAAAAAACATGGCCTCAAGTGCAGAACATAGATTAACATTAGAGCCAGCACGAGAAAACCATCCTTTTCAGCATCTTCTCTGAAACAATTAAAGCAAATTTAACTAAATGTATAGGTCTTTTGCAAAAAAATTACTCATTTCAATAGGATCAGACAAAAAACATGGTTGCTACTTGAGAACATAGCTAAACATTAGACCCCATTGGTAAAAAACATCATTTTTGGTCATGCATGGCTTCTGGTCATGCATGGCATAGAAGCATTTTGTCATGTCTGAGTCTCTGAGCCTCTAGTGTAAAAAAAAAATTCTCCAAACAAAACTTTTACCTTATTGTGTTTACCAAGTATAAATAATTATAAGCTTAGGCCATAATAAAAAAAAAAGAAAGAAAGAAAAATAACCCTTTTCAAGTTGTTAGACCCTGCTAAACATGATCAGCTGAACATGATCATGTTCATGTTCCTGTGCTAACAAGTATGCAGGATTCATTATCTCATCTACAGTTGTACACATATTCCCAGACTACAACTTAACAATTTTTTTTATTTTTTATATTGCTTTGTGTCACAAAGCAATATAAAAAATGAAAAATAAAAATAAAAAGTCAGATCAGTAAAAAGATGACCATAGGATGATAAAAGTAGCTTTGTAAACGACAGATAATTCGGTCTACCAACACATATTCCCAGACTACCCCCCCCCCTCCCCCTTTGTTAGGCCTCACATGAAGATACCACCATGTCCACAACTGGTTTCAGTACGATATTGTGTATTACCAGGCTCGATGATGAAGCTTGCTGAATTAACAGTAGAGAGATATGTTACAAACGACAAGCACACGCTTTCAGGAGCAAAATAAATGTGAAGTCTGCTCCGTCTCGGCCTCGGGGTCAACGTTATTCAAGTGCATACATGTAGAAGCTGAATCAAAAACTTGGGGGAGGAACAATACGTGTTTGTTTAATTATTTAATGAACATCATTTACGACGCATAGAGACAGTAATACGATCGAGACAAGGTGGACATCGAGTCCCGCAT
This sequence comes from Modiolus philippinarum, assembly GCA_002080025.1. Taxonomy (NCBI): domain Eukaryota; kingdom Metazoa; phylum Mollusca; class Bivalvia; order Mytilida; family Modiolidae; genus Modiolus; species Modiolus philippinarum. The sequence goes on from MJUU01066624.1 coordinate 79,814, forward strand.
TTTGAACCTGTGAATGAGTTATTTCCCTTCGAAGGATCACTCATGCGTTTGTAAACAATGGACAAGTAAAAAATTCTTCGAAGGTCAATAAATGAATCAAAAAAAAAAGTGGTTCTGCTATGTCATTATCTTAAAGGTAGGGCTCAAATGAAAGAGCTTTTTGGTGTGCACAAGAATTCTGCTAAGCCCTTGAGCAAATATTGACGGTTCCGCTGCCATTGACGATTTTATCAACGATTTTGGCCTACGGTGCATCAGATTCCCGAAAACGCGAAAATAACCATCGTTCAGCAAATATTTGGATAAGGGCTTCCTGATTTCATAAATTTACGTCGCTACTTGTAAAATTTCAGCACATACAATGGTGCCTATACACTTTTTTTTCCCTCTGCAAAATCGATGTACAGATATCCGGATTTTTCTCGTGTCTCTGCGGTCTAGGGGGTGGGGCATTTGTAAAAAAAAAATTCTGTCAATTGATGTTTTATTTAATTATTTTTTATGTTTCTTAAATCGAATTATTCACTAAAACTGATCGTGTGGCATAATGAAATCGAGCATACGAAAAGGGGTGAAAGTGGACCGGAATTGCCTTAACCTACCTGCGTATACAAATAAGAAAATACAAAAAGATATAATTATCATGTGATATTAAATTTGTTATAGGTAATTAAATGTTGTAAATATTCTATAATGCATTTTATTCCTTGTTTTTATTTTTTACGGCCTTAATATTATGTAATTTGTTTGGCCTAGTTATGTAACTTGTTTACAATAAACAAGGGTCAAGGTTATTTCACCTTAGAACATAAAGAAATTTCTAGAATTTAAATTTAATATTTAACACATAGAATTTTCTAGAGGTTTTCCTTACATAATCATTCTAGTCATGTGATTGTCAGTTGATTAGAATGTTCTAGTTATATCTTGTGGATAGATTTTTCTAGAAATAATAAATGTATTTATATGAGGTAGCTGAAAAGGGTTAAGTCAGTCAGTTTAATAAGTTTATACAGGATTAATTAGTTTATACAGGATTATCACGCACATCTTTCGCATTGGAAATCGACATCAATTATTGTGAATATATTATCAACTATTTAGTGAGGATTATAAGGAATATTCTATTGGACATTTATTGGTGGAATTAATTGAAATATTCATTTGGATTAATACTTACCTTCATTATTGTCAGATAAGTCATATATTGTATTTAATTTGTAAAATAATTATTTTTGTCTGATTAAAAAGTTAATTTGAGCCAATTTTGTTTTATCATTGCTGACTTCAATTTACAATAATTTATTGGTCGTTTCTGCCATATAACAGAAATTGGCGGATATCGTCCGGGATTTTCGAAATTGTTTAAGAAAGAAATTATTATATTTTTGATAAATAGAAATTTTTTAAAAGTCAGCAATAAAATTTTTTGTCAAAGTGTCATTTGATCCTGAACAATTCATGTCTACGTGTAAGGTGGAGAATTTTGAGGAGCTTAAAAATGATGAATTAATTATCTTAGGAAAACATTTGAAATTGAATGTCAAATCTGGAATGAGAAAATTTGAAGTTATAAATGTGATTGCAAATTATTTGGTTGAAGAAGATTATTTTGTTAAATCTGTTTTGGCGACTTTTGACATTCAAACACCTGATTTGGAAATTAAAAAATTAGAAATTCAGAAAGAATTAGAAATTAGAAAATTAGAACTTGAAAGAGAAAGAGAAGAAAGAGAAGAAAGAAAATTGAAATTAGAATTTGAAAAGCAGCAAAAAGAAAGAGAGCTAAATTTTCAATTAGAAATGAAAAAATTAGAATTAGCTGAAAAGAATCAGCACCTTTCTCAGAATTCTCAGACATTTGATGTTGCTGAAAAAACATCAGGTTGGTCCCTCCTTTTCAAGAAAAGGATGTAGAAAAATATTTTCTGCATTTTGAGAAAATAGCTTAGAATTTAAAGTGGCCAAAACACAATTGGTCAATGTTATAACAGAGTGTGTTAATTGGTAAAGCCGGGGAAATTTACACTCAGTTGTCAGTAGAACAGGCTTCAGATTATGACACTGTAAAAGAGTTAATTCTAAAAGCCTATGAACTAGTCCCTGAAGCTTACCGCCAAAAATTTAGGAATGCAGAAAAAAAGAGTGACCAAACCTATGTAGAGTTTGCTAGAACAAAAGAGCAACTATTTGATCGTTGGTGTTCATCAAAGAAAATAAATAACAATCATGAGAAATAACGTCAGCTAGTTTTAATTGAAGAGTTTAAAAGATGTATTAATACCGACATTAAAACTTTTATTGATGAACAAAAAGCTGAAACTTTAGAAATTGCTACACGTTTAGCTGATGATTTTTCACTTACACATAAAACACAATTTTTTAATAAACCACAGAAATTTTTCAGAAATAACAATTCCACAAAATTTTCACCCAAACCTTCAAATGATGTAAATAGTAGGTAACGTCCAGTAAATAGCTTGTCCAAGTCATATCCTCCCTCACAGTCACAAAGACCATTTAAGTCGATTTCTTGTAATTATTGTAAGAAGGGAGCCCATTTGATACCTGACTGTTATAGGTAAAGGCAAAGGAAAGAAAGTGAAGTTAAACCCAGTGGTTTTGTTGAGTCGTCACAATGTTTGCCTCATTTTGGTACAGATGTGCATAGTTCTTTTTCTGAGGTGAAGTCTGTTTCTGATCCTGTTAGTAAGGTCGAGGTCAAATACCCATCTAATTCCATTATGGAGATTTTTGAACCATTTATTAGTGATGGTTCTGTGTCGCTTTCGAATGATTTTTGTAATTCTACCTCTATTCGAATTCTAAGAGATACTTGTGCCTCCCAGTCTCTTTTATTGGCGGAGACCCTGCCGTTTGATGATGTTTCTAGTACTGGTAGAAATGTTCTTATTAATGGGGTAGATTCCAATGGTTATACTGCTATTCCTCTCCATAATGTTTATTTCTCTTCGGATATATTTCTGTGACCTTAGGTATCAAGTCATCATTGCCCTTTGAAGGTGTTCAACTTCTTCTTTGTAATGATTTAGCTAGGGATAAAGTTCTAAGAAATCCTATTGTGACAGACAAGCCTTCTTTTGATCAGGTTTCTGATTCTGCTGAACAGGAGTTTTCTGAGTTGTATCCCGCCTGTGCAGTTACTCGTGCTATGAAAAAGAAATGTGTTGAAGCTCAGAAAGTTGATGAAAATAGCACTGATGGTTTTGATTTGTTGGATACATTTATGAGTCAGTTTAGTGATGTTAGTGTTGAAACAAGCAAGCCCTTGGAGTTTTCTGATAGTTCATTGGTTCAAGGTTATGGTTTTTCTATGTCTACGTTTAGCAGTGAGCAACATAAAAACCTTGAAATTTCATGTCTTTTCAATAGGGCTGTTGATGAAAGTGAATCTTTGCATGAACCTGTCACTTATTTTACTAAAAATGGTATTCTTATGCGCAAATTGAGACCTTCTGATGTGTCTGCTGATGCAGAGTGGGCAGTAAAGTATCAAATTGTAGTACCAAAAGTGTATAGAGCTGAGATATTAAGCATGGCCCATGATAATCCTTTGTCTGGACGCTTAATTAATAAGACTTACAACAAAATTTTAAATCATTTTTATTGGCCTAATCTTAGAAAGATGTCTCGAATTACTGCAAGTCTTGTCATACATGTCAGTTAGTAGAGACCAAACCAAGTTATTCCAAAAGCACCTCTTCAGCCGATACCTGCCTTTGAGGAGCTTTTTCGTAGAATATTAATAGATTGTGTAGGTCCTTTACCAAAAACTAAATCTGGTAATCAGTACATGTTAACTATTATGTGTGCGTCCACAAGGTTTCCTGAAGCCATTCCTTTAAGAAATATCAAGACTAAGACCATAGTTAGGGCTTTAACTAAATTTTTTACTTTGTTTGGCCTACCTAAATCTATTCAATCAGACCAAGGTTCAAATTTTATGTCAGGAATTTTTCAGCAAGTAATGTATGAATTAGGCATTAAACAGTACAGATCATCTGCATATCACCCTGAAAGTCAAGGCGCATTAGAACGATTTCATCAAACCTTAAAAAATATGATTCGGACCTATTGTTTTGACACAGAGAAAGATTGGGATGAAGGCATTTCTTTTGTTTTATTTGCTTAAAGATAAGTAGTCCAGGAATCATTAGGTTTTAGTCCATTTGAATTAGTTTTTGGACATACAGTTAGGGGTCCACTCAAACTTTTAAGCGAGAAAATTTTATCTGATGAAAAAGACCACTTAAATCAACTAGATTATGTTTCAGATTTTCGCACTAAACTTGTTAAAGATTGTGAACTTGCCAATAAGAATCTTAAATCTAGTCAAGAATCTATGAAAGCCAAGTATGACCAAAATTCTGTAAAACGTAATTTTGACCCTGGTGATAAAGTACTTGTAATACTTCCTGTTCCTGGAAAGCCACTTGAAGCCAGATATTTTGGTCCATATATTTTTGGAAAGAAACTGAATGATCTATATTATATTATTAAAACACCTGACAGACGTAGACATAATAGGTTGTGTCATGTTAATATGATAAAACCTTATATAGATAGAAATAGCACAAAAATTGTACATTCTGTAAATATAGCTAGTGTTGACCCTGACAATACTGAAAATGACTGTTGCGAAAAGATTGATTCGCCATCTATCACAACGGAGCTGGAAAATTCACAAATTCTATAAGATTTGGATTCGAAACTTCAACATTTACCAACGATTCAAAAGGAACAGTTAAAATAGTTACTCAGTGATTTTGAACATTTGTTTCCGGACATTCCGACAAGAACTGATAAAATATTTCATGACGTTGATGTTGGTGATTCAGTAGCGATTAAGCTGCATCCATATCGACTGAATCCTATCAAGCAAAAGTACCTGCATGATGAAATTCAGTATTTGTTAAAAAATGACTTTATTGAACCTAGCAAAAGCAATTGGAGCTTGCCTTGTATTCTAGTGCCAAAACCTGATGGAACTTATCGTATGTGTACGGACTATAGAAAATTAAACAGTGTTACAAAAACTGACTCATTTCCAATTCAGCGCATTGATGACTGTATTGACAAAATTGGAAATGCTAAATACATTACAAAAATTGACTTATTGAAAGGATTTGATCAAGTTCCTCTTACAGAGCGTGCAAAAAAACTTTCCTCTTTTGTTACACCCGATGGGCTATTCCAATACAAAGTGATGTTTTTTTGGAATGAAAAATTCGCCCGCAACTTTTCAGCGTCTCATCAACAGTGTTATTTCTGGAATTGACGGTTGTGAAGCATACATTGATGACATTCTTATATATAGGTACACTTGGGAAGAACATCTTCAGATACTTCGAACTTTTTTCGAACATTTAAGCAGTGCTATGCTAACAGTCAACCTCTCCAAGAGTGAATTTGGATGTGCTTATGTAAACTATTTGGGACATGTTGTAGGTCAGGGTCAGGTAAAACCTATTGATGCTAAAATAAGTGCTATTTCTAGTTTTCCGAAACCTGAGAATAAGAAACAATTGATGCGTTTTCTGGGAATGGCTGGATATTATAGAAAATTTTGTCAAAACTTTTCTTCAATTAAGTGAGCCTTTGACTAAACTATTGAGAAAAAATGTAAAGTTTATTGGGTCTAAAAGTTGTGATGAGTCATTCAAAGAACTAAAAGCCATCCTAGAAAGTGCGCCAGTTTTAGCAACCCCTAGTTTTGATTGTCAATTTAAGTTAGCAGTAGATGCCAGTGATGTTGCTGCTGGCCGTGTTTTATTACAAGAAGGTAAAGATGGTATAGACCATCCTATTTGTTTTTTTTTTCTAGAAAATTTAATAAACACCAGGGAATTACTCCACCATTGAAAAAGAATGTGTGTCTCTGATTTTGGCTTTACAACATTTTGAAATTTATGTTACAGCTTCAATTCAGCCTATCATTGTATATACTGATCACAACCCTTTTGAATTTATTCATAAAATGAAAGATAAAAATCAAAGACTTTTGAGGTTGAGTTTCACTTTACAAGGTTTTAATCTAGACATAAGACATATTAAAGGAAAAGATAATGTCATTGCAGACGCATTGTCAAGAGTTTGATAAATTTCGTAACACCTTATTGTTTATTTTAAATGTTTTTCATTGCATTCAAATATTTTCTTTTCGGGGGAGGTGTTATAGGTAATTAAATGTTGTAAATATTCTATAATGTATTTTATTCATTGTTTTTATTTTGTACGGCCTTAATATTATGTAATTTGTTTGGCCTAGTTATATAAATTGTTTACAATAAACAAGGGTCAACGTTAATTCACCTTAGAACATATATAAATTTCTAGAATTTAAATTTAATATTTAACACATAGAATTTTCTAGAGGTTTTCCTTACATAATCATTCTAGTCATGTGATTGTCAGTTGATTAAAATGCTCTAATTATATCTTGTGGATAGATTTTTCTAGAAATAATAAATGTATTTATATGAGGTAGCTGAAAAGGGTTAAGTCAGTCAGTTTAATAAGTTTATACAGGATTAATTAGTTTATACAGGATTATCACGCACATCTTTTGCATTGGAAATCGACATCAATTATTGTGAAGATATTATCAACTATTTAGTGAGGATTATAAGGAATATTCTATTGGACATTTATTGGTGGAATTAATTGAACTATTCATTAGGATTATTACTTGCACTTCATTATTGTCAGATAAGTCATATATTGGATTTAATTTGTAAAATATTTATTTTTGTCTGATTAAAAAGTTAATTTGAGCCAATTTTGTTTATCATTGCTGACTTCAATTTACAATAATTTATTGGTCGTTTCTGCCACATAACAAATTCCATTAACATATCATGACAAGTAAAATGTACATTAAAGTTCTGGTTTACGAGTATTCATATTAGTACTTATGCCCAGATAGATAAAAACGACGTGTGTTAGAGAAGGGGCTTTTATAAGACGCAGGAGATGCTTACTCTACCGGTGCACCTGGTCTCACCCGTGGTTTTTATTTGGTCCGTGTAATTCATCTTTGTGTGTGTGTGTCTTCGTTTTTCTTTTCTGTGCCGTACTCATGTTGTGTATCTGTTTCTTTGTTGTTTCCGTTATTGCCATTGTCATTGGATTATTCGTTTTGGATTAACGGTTCGGTTCTCACTTATTTTTATTAGGAATACTGCGGTTCATAGAATATTTTCCATGTGAAACAGTATATTTCAGCAAAATCCAAAATTAACAGAAAAAAATGGGTATAGAGTATATGTTCATGAAAGAAAATCAAAATAAATTTAGGCCACAACTGAACAATGCTATTATTGTCATCCTTCCTCTTGATCACTGCGAAGCTTCAACAATAGAAATGCATATATAAATGAAATTTCCATGTTCTGCAGGGTACAAAGTATATAAATATGACAAAAAAAGAAAAAGCGCTTCTAGTGACTCTTCACTACGGACATGCATATTAAAAAGCATTTATATATCAAAGCACTACTGTTATTCTTTAAATAATATGTACAACTTATTTGTACATCAAATCGGGAGTACCCTTGATTTTTTTTTCTCATTTTTGTTTGCTAATGGTAATTTGTTACACCATCCATATTTTAAAATGATAAATACAATATGTATTACATATCTTATTGGACATAAAAACAGATTTGTGTAAATATATGCAATATATTCCATAATTTCTCATTATAAAACATTTGAAAGGAGTATGAGTGTCAAAAAATTTGCATAATAAAAATAAAAACTTTTCTATTTTGTTTTGAAAGCTTTGCTTTTGCTGCTGATGCAAAAAAAAAATAAATAAATAAAAACATTTTGAAAATCCACGTCAGAATTTTTGATATAAAAGATGTCAAAGTCTTGTCAAAAGAACGGTTCTTGAGTTTTCCTTCATTTTCCGTCAGCTGCTAAGGAGCTGTAAATTGATAACATTATGTACATTGTCTACTCTATGCATTATAAAAAGAACCATGAACTTCATGACATGGAAAATATGATCAATGTGCAAAAATATTTAACTATGTTTGAATGAATATAACCCAAGGATATAGAATGCCTCGGAAAACTGAATATTTATTTAATAAAAAAGTTGATTTGAGAATTCAGTAATTTTAATTAATTATTTCCCATTTGAAAAAAAAAATATATATATATATATATATCCATAATAAATAGGTCTCCTTCTAGGTATCAGATGTTAAACTATGCTCCTGCTGGATGGGCAAAGACATGCCGGACACTATCTTCAAGAGAATTATCATAACAAATCTTGATTTCAACACAAAGCAGTTCAGAGATCTTATTAATGTAATTCTATTGAGTCCAATGATAAATTATTTTTTTCCGATGGTATTCATCTTGGAATGTGTATGGACATGCTGGACATTATTTGAGTATGGGATACCATAAGAACTATTCGAACCATGCAAATTTGATTCCTATTATTGCATAAATTTTAGATAAGGGGATTACACAAGATAAGAAATGTCGCATAGTTTAAGGGACATTTGTCATTTCATAAAGTCTTCGGATGACTACTAGTACTACATTCTGAAAACTTGAAAACTCACAGAAACTGCGGATGTCTTCATTTCTGCTTGGTGCTGACACCCAAAAAGAGAGCTTCATTTAACAAACTTTTTTTCACAATTAAATTCCTATTATCCCAAACTACATCACATTCCTACCACATGATACATGTATATACGAACTTTTTGCTCATGTAAATTTCCCCATTATCTCAAAGCACAGCACATTGCTATCGAATGATAAATTTGTAAACAAACTTTTTTTCTCGATTAAATTTCCATTATCCCAAACAACATTACATTCCTACCATATGATACATTTATATACGATTTTTTTTTTCTCATATAAATTTCCATCATCTCAAAACACAGCACAATCCTACCCCATGATACATTTGTAAAATAACTTTTTGCTCGTGCAAATTTCCATTATCTCAAAACTTAGCACATTTCTACCGTATAATATATTTATATTCGAACTATTTTTCATGTAAATTTCCAATATCTCAAACACACAGCATATTCCTACCCAATTATACATTTGTATACGTACTTTTTTCACTTGCAGATTTCCATTATCTCAAAAGTCAGCACATTCCTACCCCATGATATATTTGTAAACAAGCTTTTTTATCATATAAATTTCCATTATCTCAAAGGACAGCACATTCCTACCCCATGATGTATTTGTGTACAGATTTTTTTTGCAAATTTCCATTATCTCAAAACACAGCGCATTACCATCCTTTAATACATTCCTATACGAACTTCTTCCTGATTTAAATTTCCATTATTTCAAAACAAATCATATTCCTACCACATGGTGTTTTTGTAAACAATAGAAAAAGACAAGGAAACTGGCAAATGTGTCAAAGAGACAAGGACCCAAAAGGGAGTAATAACAACTCAAAGCCACCATAAGATATTCAATGAACAATGAGGAAACCCCACACCAAACGGGAGGTCGGAGTCGGTGCTTAATTAAACAGTAGTCAAATTCAGCGAACTTAACATCATCCTAGACTTTTACAGACATAAAGTATACTAGCTAGAAAACAGACAAGCACAAAAAGGCTAAATAAATTTCCAGACTTTGCACAGGCGCAAACCTGCTGTGGTGGGGTTAAACTAGTTTTATTGGGCCAAAACCCTTTTCTCACGCAAATTTCCATTATCGCAGAACACATCACATTCCTACCTAATGATAAATTTGTATACGAACTTTTTTCTCATGAAAATTTCATTATCACAAAACACAGCACATTCCTACTACATAATGCTTTTGTAAACAAACCTTTTTCTCACGTAAATTCCCAGTACCTGAAACTACATCACATTCCTACCCCAGAATACATTTGTTAGGAAACTTTAAGTTTCCATTATCTCAAAACACATCACATTAGCGGCCCTTGATACATTTGTATATAATCCTTTTCTTCATTTAAATTTCCATTATCTCAAAACACAGCACATTGCTACCAAATGATAACTTTGTAAACAAACGTTTATTTTTTCAATTAAATTTCTATTATCCCAAACTACATCACATTCCTACCATATGATACATGTATAAATGAACTTTTCTCTCGTGTAGATTTCAATCATCTCAAAACACAGCACAATCCTGCACCGTGATACATTTGTAAACGAACTTTTTTCTCTTGCAGCTTTCCATTATCTCAAAACTCAGCATATTCCTACCATTGATACAATTTTAAAAAAGCTTTTTATCATGCAAATTTCCATTATCTCAAAGACAGCACGTTCCTACCCCAGAATACATTTGTAAACGATTTTGTTTTCAATTAAATTTTAATAATCTCAGAAAACAACACATTCCTACCCAATGATACATCTGTTAGTAAACTTTCTTCTCACGTAAATTTATATTATCTCAAAAAACATCACATTCCCGGCCCATGATACAATTGTATACGAACTTTATTATCATTTAAACTTCAATTATCTCAAACCACAGCATATTGCTACCAAATGATAAATGTGTAAAAAAAACTTGTTTTTCTCACGTAAATTTCTATTATCCCAAACTACATCATATTCCTACCATATGATACATGTATATACGAACTTTTTTCTCATGTGAATTCCAATCATCTCAAAACACACCATATTCCTACCAATGATACATTAGTATAGGTACCCTTTTCTCTTGCAAATTTCCATTATCTCAAAACTAAGCACATTCCTACCCCATGATAAATTTGTAAACAAGCTTTTTTATCATGTAAATTTCCATTATCTCAAAGCACAGCACATTCCTACCCCTTGATACATTTGTGTACAGATTTTTCTGTGTGCAAATTTCCATTATCTCAAAACACAGCGCATTCCTACCCTTTAATACATTCGTACACGAACCTCTTCCTGATTTAAATTTTCATTATTTCAAAACAAATCATATTCCTACCATATGATGTTTTTTGTAAACAATAGAAAAAAGAAAGAAAGTGGGAAATGTGTCAAAGACACAAGGACCCAAAAGGGAGTAATAACAACTCAAAGCCACCATAAGATATTCAATTAGGAAACCCCAAACTCAACGGCAGGTCGGATTCGGTCCTTTATTAAAGAGTCGTCAAGTTCAGGGAAATAAACATCATCCTAGACTTTTATAGAAATAAAGTAAACTAGCTAGAAAACTGACAAGACACAAAAAAGTTTGATAAAATTCCTGACTTTGGACAGGCGCAAACCTGCTGTGTTGGAGTTAAACTACTTTTAAAGAGCCAAAACCTTTTTCTCATGCAAATTCCCATTATCGCAGAACACATCACATTCCTACCCCATGATACATTTGTATACAAACTTTTTTCTCATGAAAATTCCATTATCACAAAACACAGCACATTCCTAATACATAATGCTTTTGCAAACAAACTTTTTATCACGTAAATTCCTATTACCTCAAACTACATCACATTCCTACCCCAGTATACAATTGTTAGGAAACTTTAAGTTTCTATTGTCTGAAAAAAAACATCACATTCCCGGCCCTTGATACATTTTTTTATACCCTTTTTTTTCATTTAAATTTCCATTATCTCAAACCACAGCACATTGCTACCAAATATTAAATTTGTAAACAAACGTTTTTTTTTTCTCAATTAAGTTTCTGTTATCCCAAACCAGATCACATTCCTACAATATGATACATGTATAAACGAACTTTTTTCTCGTGTAGATTTCAATCATCTCAAAACACAGCACAATCCTACACTATGATACATTTTTAAACGAACTTTTTTTCTCTTGCAGCTTTCCATTATCTCAGAACTTAGCACATTCCTACCGTATAATACATTTATATTCGAACTTTTTTTTTCATGTAAGTTTTCTTTCTCTCAAACACAGCACACTCCTACTCAATGATACATTTGTATACATACTTTTTGCCGTTGCAAATTACCATTATCTCCAAACTCAGGACATTCCCACCACATGATACACTTGTAAACAAATTTTATCATGTAAATGCCCATCATCTCAAAGCACAGCACATTTCTACCCCATGATACATTTGTGTATAGATTTATCTTTCGCAAATTTCCATTATCTCAAAACACAGGGTATTCCTACCAAATGATACTTTTGTAAAAGAATTTTTTCTCACGTAAATTTCCATTATCCAAAAACACATCATAGTCCTTCCCCACGTTATATTTGTATACGAACCTGTTTCCTATACAAAATCCATTATCTCAAATCACAGCACATTCCTACTACATGATATATTTGTATACGGACCTTTTCCCCATGCAATTTTCCATTATCTGACTATTATTATATTATTATTATTCACAGTGACTTCGGTATTTAGTTATTTGTTACCACTGGGTCGATACCACTGCTGGTGGACTGTTAGTCCCCGAGGGTATTCACCAGCCCAGTAGTCAGTACTTCGGTGCTGACCCGAAAGCCGATTATTTTTTAAACCTTCCAATATCTAAAATTTGTAAATTGTATTGAAAACGAAGGAATATCTCCCTCATGCAAAGCTCTGTCCTTAGCTGATTTTGGCTTTAAATTTAGATCACTTTGGTTATTTGTTCTCTATCAGTTTTTAAACATCTTTGAGTTTATGGTCTTCCAAACGTTTAGATTTTATCTGCACTGATGAGACATAAGTTGTCGAAATGCGCATATGCAGAAAGTAAATTCACAGTGACTTCCGTATTTAGTTATCTGAAAACTCGGCACATTCCTATCCCATAATCCATTTATAAACAAACTTGTTTTCCTTATATGCATTTCCATTTTCTCAAAACACAGCACATTCCTACCCCATAATACATTGTAATACGAACTTTTTTTCTCATTGAAATGTAAAAAGGTTGATGTCAGGAAACATCAACAATCACATGATCACATGCCACAATCTGCTAGAGAAATAAACAAAAACAAAAAACACGAATAAGACAAAAGACACACGTAAACAACGATAGGAATTCGGAACAGCTGGACTAGCAAAAGCCGGCGGAATGGTTTAACCGGTTTATGGGTACCCGAACCTCTCTTTAATCTGTCCCGCTTACCTATAGTATAGTTAAAATACGAAAAACCCATACACGTAGACTACTAACATCATGACCACAATCTTGAAATGAGAAAATTACCAAAAGTTAATCTGAAAAATTGGTCATGGGAGGCTCGCCGCTAGACTGTCTGCTGGTAAAACAATGTCGCACCATGGAAAATATTTTAATCTCAAAACTTCCCAACGAGTTTGGTCAAGATTTCTATTATCCATTATCTCAAAACAAATCACATTCCTATCTATTAATACATATTATGCGAACTTTTTCTTCAGTGAATTTTCCATTATTTCAAAACACAACACAATCCTCCCCATAATACATTTGCATACGAATATTCTTCTCATGTAAATAGGTACTCCTACCTCATGCTACATTTGTACGCAAGCTTTTTGAAATGTTAATTTCCATTATCTCATTATTCCTACACTTTGATACATTTGTATACGAACGTTTTTCTCTAGGAAATTTCAATTATCTTAAAAGTAGCATATTGCTGTCCATGATACGCAGTCGTTTTTGGATGTTTAAGATAATTATGTAGATGTTGCTAACTAATTGACTAATTAATTAAAGCGTTAATGAATTAAGGTATTCGCATTGCAAAAAATAAAAATAACACAACTAATGAAATCACTGAATTTTGAGCTACTCTAATTTTGACATTGGCAACTCCTCTTCTCTCAGTTCTAATAACTGTTTATAAAATTTTAAATAAACTTGATAACAAATCTTACAACATTTAATATATTCCAAGTATTCCTAAAGACAGCACAGCCATACATCGTGATATATTAAACCTTTATTTGGAAATAAAGTAAAATATAGCTTAAGTACTTCAGTACTTAAGCATGTTAATGGAATATAGAGATGACGAGAAACTCCACATTTCCAACAAAAAATAGATTGCAGATTTGCATAGGAACTTTTTTCTAATGTAAATGCCCATTATCTCAAAACTCATCGCATTTCTTCCCCATGATACATTTGTATAAGGACATTTTTCTCATGTAAATGTCCATTATGTTCGATATGCACGAGTATGTAATTATGTTTCTGACTTCAACCACCGAAATCTTTGTCTCACTGAAAAACTTCTGCATCAAGGGTTTAGATATCATAAATTGATAAAAACATTCTCTAAATTTTATTATAGATACATTGACTTATTAAGAAAATTTGGTTCTACATGCAGGGCTCTTGTACATCAGGGCATTTCACATCCAAACTTCTATGGAAATATCATTTACAAAGCGCATAAATTCAAAAATTGTCCTTCTAAACTTATTAATCCGTTGAACAAACTTATTCATAAGGGATATAAATACAGCATTGTTGTTAAATCTTTACTTCTGTTTTTTGTTGGCAAAAATATTGATCATCTCCTAAATGCTTTACACCATAACTAAATTTAAACAATTTTCATATTGGCAGTATTTGGTATTGCACAATATCATGTTTTTCTTTCATAATTGATGATTATACCAAATCTATTTAGAAGTATTTCAATTGAAATTTCATATGTAAGAAGGCTTGATATCATAGTCAACGGAAATTATGTCCTTAGCTAGCTGTCAGTAACTGCGAGCATTTGTCCGGACAGTACCTGTGTGTATTGTCTTCATGTTTTATGTACTTCATTGTAAGGGTACCTGTCTTGATAAGTTGGACTTTTTTCTAGTTTGATTTTTACTGTGAGTCTTTTTGTGTATTTATTTTTAGTCATTCATCACCTATAGGGGAAGGTTTGGATCCAAGAAAAAGAGTTTAACCCCACCGCAATTTTTGCGCCTGTCCCAAGTCAGGAATATGTTGGTCATTGGCTTGTCCTTGTCTTCTTATAAATTTTTAGTTTCTTGATATTTGGGTTATTGGATGTGATTTGTTTCCATTGATTTTTTTTCACTTTTTTACCTTTTCGGGGCCATTTAGGGCTTACTATATTGTGTGAGGTTCCTCACTGTGTTGAAGACCATATGGTGACCCCTAGATGTTTAGTTTTTTTGTCGTTTTAACCTAGATATGGGATGTTGTCTCCTTGACATTTACCCCATTTCCTTTCTTCTTCATAATTATCTCAAATATCAGCACATTCTTTACCAATGATACATTTGTGCGCAAACTTTTTGTCATCATTATTTCCATGATCTCAAAACAGCACATTCCTACCCCTTGATACAGCGATGGAAACGTTCAACATTCCCAAAATAGCGCTCATCGTGTGAATCGTGTGCGTTCATCGTGTAGATCGTTTGCGTTCATCGTGTAAATCGTGTGCGCTCATCGTGTATCGTGTATCGTGTAACGTGTAACGTTCATTGCGTGTATCGTGTAGCGTGCGTTTACTCGTTTCATTTAAATTCCGCATTTTATATATAGGTTTACCATTTTTTTGCAAAACACCGTTCTTTATTCATTTTTTTTT